>VKOC01001555.1:0-65451 GCA_009364415.1 Spea multiplicata | reverse complement strand
AAAAAGACCGCTAATGATACACTGCCTAGCAGCCGCAAAAATAATAATAATAGCTAGAAATTGGAAATCCACTGAGCTGTTTCAAAAGGATCACTATTTAACTCAGTTGATCCATCAATTAAATATGGAAAAGGACATTAGTTGGTCCTTTGATATAACCGGTAGAACTACATGGACTTACCTGAATTGGTTAAAAAAAGCCCAGGACATTGCGAGACAAAAACAAAACAAATAATAAAAATCAATGGAAATAACTATTTTCTCTCCTCTGAGGTTCTCCCCCAAGGTAAATTAATTCAAAAATATTTATCTTTTATTTAATTTACTTTTTATTTTTATTTTATTTATTATCTATTGTTTGTGTTTGCGTTTGATGATTTATATATTTCGATTTTTTGAATCGTTTCTATTAACAGCTGTATAACTCGAATTTCTACAAGGTATTGTATAGTACTAATACTTCTTTTTTTATTTTATATTTTTCTAATGGGAAAAAAAACCAAAAAACCAAAAGAGAAACAAAATTTGCAAACCCTATTCAGAGTTCCCATGCATGTGGGGGCAATCATCCTCTCCTGACATTGTGCACAAAAGTGATGTCATTTCCATGCATGCAATGTCAGGGAGGGTGATACAGGCTACAAGGAGCTTACAGGAGGGAAGTTGAGAATTTCAGTAAGTAGTATGTGTATGTGTGTGTGTTTGTATGTATACTGTGTGTATGTGTGTACATATGTGTGTGTATGTATATGTGTATGTATTTGTATATGTGTGCAATTATGTATATATCTATGTGTGTGTGTATATATGTATATACTGTACTGTATGTGTGTGAGAGGGAGCATAATGGGGGTTAGAAAGAAGATGAGCCATATAAAATAATAAAAGTGAAAGAAGATTAGAAGAAGTAGAGTACAGTTACACAAATGCCTATGATAATTTGTTTTAAGAAAAAAATGATTGAGCAAATTACTTAAGCATAGTCCTAAAACAGCAAGATATGTAACTTCCACCTGAGGAATAAGACGCAGATGTAGGCTTTCCCATTTATAGTTTTTATGTAGATTTGTGCTTAATATCAAGAATGCCAATTTAGTCCAGCAATTTACATTGCACACAATTCTCCTCTTAAACTTGAAATACCTAGGGAAATTTAAGCTCTGAAATTTAAACGAGAGCTAAGTGTCACAGAAGGCAAAGATGCACTGAACATTCTATGGAAATCACGCCATGCATATTATACATTACTGTTTGCAATAGGACCGGGGTAATCCTGCTCCATTTAATTTAGGGTCAATTTAGTTGCCCTGTCAACAGCACAAGATGATCACAGGAAATGAGGTAAAACAGTCAAATGGGTAAGGATTATAGAAGCATTTATTGTTCACTCTTGTACTTATATAAATAATGACACCAAAATCTGTGTAAATAGTCATTAGCATGTGACACACACATTTATTCATTCAGTCTGCAGTAAGCGTATGTGCTCCTAACATATTATCATTTGCAAATGTCAATCTGTTCTTATAAATGGTACTTATTCTGTATACGTATTCTGTATGTGGAAGATATTTCATTATTATTGATTTTGAGAAGATCACTCATTAGTATATTGTTTGCAATATTACACTATATATTTCTGTTTTTCCTTTCATGCATATTCCATATCTGGAAGTTTAACTGCATCATATACCAAACGGCCATCACTTTTGAGGAGCCTTCCTATTTTCATGTATATGTGAGTGTACTACTAAATAGCACAAATTACTATACCATTGCAATATTACACTATATATTTTTGATTTTTATGCAGTAACGATATCACAGTCAAACGGGGGGGGGCATTAATAATTTCCACCATTAAATCATACCACTGGGAAAAAGAAATAAATATATATATACTTGATCATTCAACATGGGAAGGCTGAAGCCACAATTTAGCACGACTAATCCTTGAAATATTATAGAGTAAATTATAATGATTTCAGGACCTTGAACGTTTTGTCCCCTGAGGTCACTACAACTTCAGGAGGGTATTTTATCTCTGGATAAGTATAAATTAAATAATTCCTATTGTAAGTTAAGTGCCAGGAAACAGATGACCAAACACACACACACCAACACAGGCTCTGTCACACCGACACCTAGACACACATACCAGGACAGGCTCTGCACACTGGACACCCAAACTGCTCACACTGACACCCAAAACACATACACCAAGGACAGGCTCTGCCACACCAACACCAAACACATAACACAGGACAGGCTCTGCCACAACCACCAGGGCGCACACAAAAACACACACCCCAGGACAGGCTCTGCTGCACCCACATCCAAACACACACACTAGGACAGGCTCTGCCACACTGACACCCGAACACACACACCAGGACAGGCTCTGTCACACCAACACCTATACACACTCTGGGGCAGAGTGGCAAGCCAGGAGGCAGATGTGCATAACTGGAGGGGGGGGCAGGTTGGAAAATAAAAGGAAATAAAAACAAAATATTTTTCTCAATCATAGCTTTTATTAAAAAAAATAGTTTACATAATTTACATGAATTAACATTTACTGGTCGTCTTATATTCAGGCTTTTTATTTTTTTCTTAAATTAATATTCAGATTTTGGGGGGTCGTCTTATAATCAAGCAAATACGGTATATATTAGCCCCTGCTGCCCATATATATTAATATTAGCCCCAGTCGCCAATATATATTAATATTAGTCCCTGAATAATATAAATATATAGACCCTGCTGCCGATAGCAGGTATAGATCAACGCATTAACTCACAAACCCAGCTTTGCATGTATAGATCAATTGAAATTCACTTGTGATCTCAGCACTGAAGGTATATATCAAATAAACAGAATCAGACCTACAAACCCCGTATTTGCAGGTATATATAAATAATGTATGGAAACATAGCATAGCAGATATGGATCTACAGAATAACACAAACCCAGCTTTGCAGGTATAGATCAATTGGAATTCACATAAAAACAATGCATTAAAGGTATATTTAAAACTTACAGGCATAGATCACAGGTTACACACCCCAAAGTCAGCCCTGGCATCCACACTGCCCACATAGAACCTGGCTAACACCCAGATAACACACATAAGATTTGCCATCTTTGTCCCCAAATAGCCCAGCACCAGTCAACTTTGTCCTGTGCCATCTTTGTCCCCAAGGCTCAAACATCATGCTACTGCCATATTTGCCCTTCCACAATTATACATCTATGATACACACATACTCATTAACTCATGCTCTCCCTCATTCAATTCATCCACACATTAACTCATGCTCTCACCTCATTCAGACAATTCATCCACATATTAAGTCATGCTCTCCCTCATTCAGACAACTCATCCACATATAACTCATGCTCTCCTCATTCAAACAATTCATCCACATATTAACTCATGTTCTCCCTCATTCAAGACAATGCATCCACATATTAACTCCCAATTCGTCCACATTCATTCCTCCCCTTATCACTTTCTACGTCATCTCCCTCCCTTATCACTTTCTACCCCCCCTCCTCCTTATAACTTTCTATCCCTTCTTCCCTCCCTTATCACTTCTACCCCTTCTGCCTCCCTTATCATTTTCTAACCCCTCTCCCTTCTTCTTTCCCTACTCACTATCTACCCTCTCCCCCTTTGTAGTTCACTCACCTTTAAGTCCTGCAGCCAGAGAACGAGGCTTCCGTCTTCCTGTTCTGCCACGGCTCGCGCTGCTTCTCTGCTGAGCGCCGGCTATGGTGTCATATTCCGGCGCTCAACATGAAACGCCGGCACCGCGATGGAGGTAGAGGCCTCGTGGAGGATACTGAGGGGGGTGAGCGGTTGCTAGGCACCCCTCTCTCTCCTCCACGTCAAAAAACAAAAACAAATGTTTGAGGCTGCCCGGGACTTAAAGTCCCATTGCGGGACTGTCTTGGGCAACCCGTTGGGTGGTTCCAAATTCGGCGGGGGGGCGCAAGGAATAACCTTGCCCCCCTGTAGCGATGCCACTGTTTTTATGTATACTCCAAATCTGGAATTTTAACCGCACAATATTCAAAAGTTATTATATATATATATTTGGGGGGATATATATTACATACAGCCAAACATAAAAAATCTGACAATTATCTGGCCCCAAGGAAGATCAGCTGCAATAATTAATTACTATAGAAAGCTTAAGTCATGATTTCCCTTGTATTTTATTTGCATGAGTTATGAATTAAAAGATCACCTTTATTGACAACAGAGAACAGTGAGTGCATAAAAAAGTTGTACGCCCCACACCAGAGTCTAAAATAAAAAATTTAAAAAAAGTCTTAAGTAACCAAGCAGATCAATATAAATTCTTTTCAGGGATTAGCTCTTAATAAATTTGGTAGAAAAAGGTAAGAGTTCTTAATTATTTACAAATAGGGATTTGATTTCAGATTTCACTGTAGGGGAGTGTTTGGGCTTCAGTTATCAAATTGAATGGTTTAATATATATGGGCAGAGGTTGAGTTGTAAGTTTTAGATTTTAGAAATGTGAATTTTCTAAAAAGTGAATCTTTTACAGCCTTGAAATACTCAAATTAAATGGGGTGGTTTGGAAGACAATAGAACATTTTGTTAAATTTGTCAGTAAAACTAAAAGAAAATCAAACTGTGGTAATCAAAAATTTGCCTGGAACATACAAATGGGGCAGAAAACATTTACATTTTTAAAAATACCAGCACTTGAGAACCAACGTGGTACTGTGTGTAGGGACATTAATACCATTGCATTATATATTAAGTTATTGTTGTTAGAGGTTACAGGTGCTGTTAGAGTTGGGGGGCTTTTTCGGGCTCTGGTATTTGGATTGTGTTTCATAGCCTCATTGTAGGAGATGTCAGGAACCCAGTTTTTCTCATATGCCATCTTGGGATTTTCCCTGTCTAAAACTGGAGAACTCTTCTGCGTTGTGGTTCATTTCCTGTTTGCATGTTGAGAGTCCAGAGAGCATGAGAGACTTGGACTTCACATTGCAAATAGGATTAGAAAAGACAGATAAGCAGCCATAACACAGCATGAGACATATAAGTGAAAGAATGAAAGAAAATAAAACCCCTAATAGACTGAAGACAGAAGATATGAGGATATGTAAATGAGAATAAAGGTATAGCTGGCTGCTAGTTCAGTCTTTACATAGGAAGATGGAGGTAAGGGACCTCAGAAAGAGCAAATTTTTTTAGTCATGTACATTTAGAAGATGCTCTTCAATTCTCCAAAGTAAGAACAAATAGCTCAATGACATGGGTATATAATAGAAATACTGAGGTACGAGTGAGTATATTAGTAGGAGAAATTTTAAAATGTCATAGTTTAACATGTTGGGTCTACAGGCTAAGATGCCACGAAAATAATGGCCAAAGGTAAGTAGAACAATCATCCACCAGAAGTGGAAATAGTAATACAGTTTAGAACAGAAAAAAGGGCAGTCTAATTGGGCTGGATAGTTCTCTGTTTTTATTTTTCTGCAGTATAATTAATTTGATATTTCCACAGACTAATGATGCATAATTCTGTCAAGTTAAAATTTTTGAAAGATAAAAATGTGGAAGGAGTGGAACTGCTTCACCTGTTACACATCTGCTTCACATAAACATATACAGTATACAAATTAACATATACAGTATTCTAAATTAAATTGTAAATACACATAACCACCAATCCATGACAAAGTGAATCCAGGACCAGGTAATATGTGAGGAGGACATTTTCACGTAATATATCGTAGACATTCTACCTCACACTTCTGTACATCTGATAAAAGGAAGCAATATATTACTTGTCCATAAACAAACTGTGGGCCATTAGTACTGCCTGGATGCCCAAATTGTTAAAGGATTAACAGAGTAAACTATCTCACTTTTTTTGAAACGAAGGGGATGAATTATTATTATTTAATCATTTAAACAAACAGTTCTTTTTTTTAAAAGCGACACCAGCAAGATGCGCAAATATTTACACAGTGTTTGCTTTGTCATTTATAGTTTACAGAATACCAAGTTACAAAAGTACATACAACTAATGCAAAACAAACTGAAATAATCTACTTCAAGTTGACACTTGATTTTTTTCTTTTTGGTAGTTGAAAACATATAATGGTACATAATGGTATGTAAATATGTAGGTTAAAAGTCATTGAAGAAAAACACCAAAACTTAATGAAAAGTAAATTATACTGAGTGATGATTTTAATGCCTCTAGTATACATGGTTTACTGTATACAATATTAAAAACGTCTTCATAATCTCAAAACTACATCATATTCAAACTCATATTTATCTTATAGGCACTATACTGTGCCAACTTAATCATAGGCCATACGTTATATAATCTATCTACACAACTTTAATCGAAGTGAATTTGTTATCTGTAAATAGGTTAATTAGGAAAAAAAAGAGAAGAATTCTTACAGGATACTATGTTTCATGGCAAAGTAAAAAAAATATTGATAAATAACTGTTACCTTTAATTATTTCAGAAAGTTTTGAATGAAGTCAGTTGATTTTGTAAAGATTCAGCACCTTTTTTAATGTTTAGTGAGTCGTTATAGTGCAAAATGAAATGTCATGTTTAACTTCTATATATAAAAAATCCATAGGGAGGCAATACCAGCTCTCTAATCTGTCACCAACAGTGGCAAGGATAATGTACTTACAATTGAAGGAATAACAAGACTGACAAGTATGATTGTACAACGTCTCACAAACATAGTATGATCATAAGTACATGTAGCTCCAACATGTTTCACAAAGCACTGACATGTTTCACTAACGCATAAATGCCTGGACAAAAAATGTACAACGTTTGAGCTGAACAACAATGAATGGACCTAGATTTATAGATCATAACACTGTTTATAACAAATGTCAATTAGGAGGGCATATACTGAAATAAGCAACCATGCAACGCTGAAGTCCCCAATATCACAAAGGATATTGTGTAGAATGTTGATAGTAAGACAAGGGTCTTCATCTTACCATTAAGATGTTCTGAAGATGTTCTCTATTGGTTGCATGAATACAAACATGAAATCTGACAATAAACCTTACATGGATCTTAAATGGTCCTTGGCTTTTTTCTGTTTAGCATAGCCTTGTGTCTATCTTTGCATGATTAAGTTCCCTCACTGCTATACTAACCCTGTTATAGGAGTCAGGAAGGGAGCATGGCTGCAATAAGGAATGTGGTTAGCCATGCATGAGTGCAGATAGAGTTAAAAGAGATGAGAGGGGTAAACAAGACCAACCTGCACACTCCCCACATGCAGATTAAACCCTGACCTGGAGGCCTGGTAATCAACCATGATTTCTGGAACTTTAGGATAAAATCTTATCGGTTCTCACAGTGGCATAACTGGGGGGGTCCACCTCAGGTGCCACTAATCAGGGGGGTGCCAACCAGGCCAGCATCGGGTGTGCACCCCTCCAGAAACGGACTATAATGCCTGTGGCTAGAGGAACAGCCTTAGTTGGGGAGATCAAGGATCTCCCTCTAACCAGTTTAAAATCAATCAATGAAGTGAAAGGTCTGTTAAATCAGACCCCTGATCCTGCTCCATTGCGATGCTCGCCAGCAACTGATGTCACATCCCAGTGCACAATACTGAAGCCGCACCCACTTAACAGAAAGGAGACAGAATAAGAGGAGCCCAGAGGAAAAATGAAGAGGTGGAGGAAAAGGAGCTGCAGCAGAAATAGTGATTATGATAGAGAAAAGGTAGGGAAACATTGAGAGAAAGAGAGAGAGTAAGAAAGCATTAGTAAGTGTGTGAGAGTGATAGGAGCTATGCTGTATCATTGTCAGTGCCTGTCTCAGTATGTAGTCATGGGAGTTATGCTCTAAAGTAGATCATAACTCCCATCATTATATAGTAAGACAGACATTACATTATATGAATGTATATCGCGCCAGCAGATTCTGTAGCCCTGTTACAGTCAGTAAAATAAAAAATCACATAACAAATGAGGGTCCTGCGCATGCAAGCTTACAATATAGTTGATGGTGGTACAGCATAACTCCGACCACTATATATACCACCGTCAATGTCTGCCTCAGTGTATAATGATAACAGTTATGAAGTATCAATGTCTGCTTCAGTATATAATGATAACAGTTATGCTGTACCACCTTCAATGTCTGGCTCAGTGTATAGTGATAGTAGGTATGCTGTTCCACTGTAATGTCTGCCTCAGTATGTAGTGATAGGATTTATGCTGAACCACCATCAATGTCTGGCTCAGTGTATAGTGATAGAAGTCATGCTGTTCCACTGTAATGTCTGGCTCAGTATATAATGATAACGGTTATGCTGTACCACCGTCAATGTATGCCTCAGTATATAATGATAGCAATTATGCTGTACCAATGTCAAATGTCTGCCTCAGTATGTAATGATAGCAGTTATGTTATACCACCTTAAAAGCCTGGCTCAGTATGTAGTGATAGGCGTTATGCTGTACCACATCAATGTCTGCCTTAGTATATAATGATTGCAGTTGTGCTGTACAACTGTCAATGTCTGGCTCAGTATATAATGATAGCAATTCACTGTCAGTGTCTGCCTCATTATATAAAGATAGCAGTTATGCTGTTTTAAAGTGGGGGCGCCACATACAGGATCCGCCCCAAGTGCCAAGTAAGCCCTTGGGTTCTTAGTAACTGTGTGTTTTAATCTCTATCTATCATAGAATGCTATATACATATATCCATCTCTCAGTAAAGTAGTTTATTTTATGATATTCCATTTTCTGACCCTTTTATATAACGCAAAGTACAAAACACCTAAGCATAAACCAACTGCACCCAGTATCAAACGCATTTTTAGGCGCCTCCCTCTATTCTTTGTACCATTGTATGTGGTTCATGTCACCCTCGCATAATAAGCTCTCCTACCATACATTTCAATATATGTATATATACACATTTTTTTCAATCAGAAAAAATGTCTCTTGGGGGCACAAAAATGTGAACAAAATTATCACATATTCATTAAATCATAATGGCATGAATGTGTGTTTAGCTTCCCTTTAAGCAGCGATGCAGAGACCAACCATAAGAATATAAATCCATGTCTAAACCGAGTCACTGAGTTTTGATTATTAGATAGATGTTCTCTAGGCACAACTTTCCTTTTAATATGTGGAACTTACTGATGGAAGTTACGAAACAAAAATAGCAACCTTTCCTTGAAGACACACACAGTTTATTACTCAATATGCACTTATCTTCAAAGATATGACCAAAGGGAGAATGTCAGTGTTAAGTGCTTTACCAAGCGGATTTCTTATATCGCCTGTAGCAGAATTTACAAAAGACTTTGCAGATTATTGTTCCAAAATCAAAGAATCAGACCAAAAGAGTATGCCTTGAATTTTCTAAGCTACAAAATATAAGAAGGTGCAGAAACAACAAAATGCACCAGCTATCTTTGACTGGATTTCTGTGATAGAATACCCTATTTCAAACATGGCATAACATGCTAGAAATTTCTACATTTAGCTGCACTAATCAGCTCACATAAAAAGAAGCTGATACATATTGGGCCAAATACATAGAGTGGCAGAATGAATTAAATACATTTAATAAATCAAAATATCACCAAGGAGACGGTGGTGTTAAATAAACTATACAAGAAAGACAAAATGTTTAGGGTAACTGCTATGTAATCCAATAAACATTACCTTCATAAATGAAAGGTGAAAGATGCATCCCAAGGTGTTTGTCCCATACAAGTCTAAAAATCACTTGATCCACCACTGAATATTGGCCTTATGAGGCTGATATTTAAGCTTTTACGCTGCAGGTGATTTTTGCAATAGTGTGATATGCTGCATGTTTTTGTAATCTGATTACTTTATTCAATACACTACAGCTTGAAGAGCATCATTCTTATTGTGAGTCCAGGCTGTAAGTGGAAACTCTGTGGTTGACCTCTATGCTATTAAAAAAAACTGGTTAAGGAACAATTTTAGTTTTAAAAAAACTTTCTGGAAGAGACAAGTTCTTTCTTAAAAAAAAATTTCCAGACAGCACTATGAATCTTTGTAGATAAACCTTTTATGTAGTTGCCGGACTGAAAGATGAAAGCTGTTAGCACATGACTAAGCCAATCAACAAGCAAATCACAATGAATGTCTTCTCTTGTATAGCTGATCGCATACAGTGATCCAGTCATTGGCAGTCATTCATTGCTCTTGCAACAGGGGACTAAGTTAAGATGCAAGTCCTAACAAAGCTTCTCACTGCAGTAGCAGTGGGTGTCTACCTGTAGTAGCATGGCTGCTGTGGATACTGCAACTGGCTGGTAGGCCTTTGGGGTACTTGTTCGGGGTATTAATTCTGCCCACTACCTGCCTGCACTGAATAGCCCAGTTATGTCTCCCTCTGACTCCAGCATGAAGATTGAAAGTTCAAAATATACACACATAGGATCTGAAAGGACCAAGATATTATCTGACTTCCCATCAAAAAAATAATCTTACAGAGTAATGACACATCTATTGTATTTATGCATGATGTATTTTTTGCAATCAAAAATCTTTTCCCAGGATCATTGGAATCATTAGTATAATATATTGCGTCACTTATAAAGACATGATAGCAGAATCATATTAATAAATAACTAAAAAGGACACAACTATGGGTTATCAGTTCAATAATGAAACTGGGAATCACCGAGTGTACAGCATTTGATCTCTTTGTTATTCAATTCATCTCATGGTACTTATATTCAACTGCCCGTTCTTAATTCAGTTGAAACAGTGAAAGGATATGTATGAATGATACTTGAGAGTACCTCTTTTGTCAACTACCCTAACTGCAATAAAAAATGATATTTTTCCATTATGTGCCCAATGAAACAGCCTACCAAATAAGGGGGAAATCAAATTTCCAACAGCGCTGTCCATGGTCAGTTGAAATCATTTATGTAATTGCAATATAGGGCACAATCAAGGTGCTCCTAAGCATGCCTAGAAACTTTACAGGGCTGTCCCCCTGAGCTCTCCCTCTCCTGCTCCATTAAAGTTGTAAGTGAGTGGAATTGAGATGGGAGAACAACGCTAGCATAAATACATAGTGGACAAAAGGTGGGTGAGACAGGTGTGGCCTCATCACGAGAGGATCCAGAGGACAGTTTGCAGTTATGGTCCTACGTGAGTGTCTAATCGGCCTGACATAGAAACCAACACTGCTTACCTGTATCTATGCTGTGTTGGATTAATTTAGACATGTAACATAATTGAATATATTTGTTGTTCTGGTAATGGACACTGATAGCTTTTACATCTTTTTAGAGTTTGATCTTATCTTGCAAATACTTTACATTCTACATGATATACATTCTACCTAGCAGTGTATTGTTCTTCATAGGGACATTGGAGGTCCCTGCTTCTTTTAACATTTTTGTCATAGGCAATAGAAAAAATGGTTTTGAAATCAATGGTGCTTGTTTTAAATTGGTTGACATGACATTATTTACAGGACGATGCCGTCATATCATACTTTTCAGGTCTGTGATCTTCATAGAAAGTAAAAACAATGAACATTCCTACCGTAATTATCTGTCACCCTTTCTAAAATTAGCAGACTTCATAATAAGATTCTCAGTAAATCATCTGATGGGTTTAATCCTGCTGAAGTTTACCTGACATAGTAAGCACTAATTAGAAGAGGCTTTTATAAGAGGCATCAAAAATATACAGAGGAATTACTTCGAAATTAAGTTGTATTTTCTCATTATTTATGTTATAGTCATGTTTAATACTGTTCAATACTGCCACAATGTGTATAAAAGAGAAACTGAAAAATATGAAGATACACGGGAAAATATTAAATTGTTCAAACAATCAATAATTTGATATAGATATCTACAAGATATATTTAAAATCTGTGATCTGTGTCTAGATATAGTTCTGCTTTTTATTGTGTAGCTTTGAAATGTTGCTTGTGCATTCTCTTTATATTTGACATAAAATCAAATAACATTATAAATATATCATATAGATTATTGTGGATAATGAGTTAATTGCTCTACCAGGATTGAATATTTGGGCTATTAAAAAGAATAATTTGGATTGATAATTAATGATGCATAGCAGTACTGTGAGAACAAAGTCTTTGAAGAATAATTTTTGAGGGGCTTGGATTCCCTTATTTTTATTCTAATCAAACACTATTATTATCCTTGCTAATGTGTTTTGATTGTCCATCTTTGTTTTTGCGAAAGTGTAGTTCATACAACACTTGGAAAACCCAGGTATATACAAACAATGATATGGTTATCAATGGGAATATGTGGATTTTCTTTTTGCCAGTCTCAAAAGGAAACCTTTTAGCTGTGTGACTTGAAGGCATGCTGTGAGATGGATGACACTAACCACAAAAAAATGCTAATCTCAGTTTTATGTGAGTTTCACAGTCCACCACAAACAACTCTTCTATCAATGAAATTTCAAGTTGTAATATGCAAGTACCTAAGCCAAGCAACATCACTTGCGATAACCCTTATCCAACTGAACACTCAACTTTTTAGTTAATCAGTTCCAAAGTCTCATGTCTTTCTACAAACACATATGTAGACATGGATTTAGACAATAAACACATAAAATATCAAAACTTGTTTATTCTTATAATTTCTTAAAAACCTGTAACATTTTTACATTTGCTTAGTGCCGCGGATTATCATGTACAGATACGAATCTTTACATTTTACCTAGTTAGGCAAATTTTATAGATTAAATTCATCTAAAGAATTAAGCCTCTAGTACGCTGTTAGAGTGCATGAAAATTGAACTAATTGCCTATTCATTTCCACAATGTTAATAAATTCACTGGATATCAAATGTCATTGGTTAATAAATAATTGGACCCTTTGGGACCTCTGAATTGTATATCCATGAAACATCTTATAAAAGGGCAGCAGTGCTAGTAGGACATGTCTGTACCCTGGACCACCTTCATAATTTTCATGACCTCAAGAGACTTGTGATATGGTATGGGTTTACCTATATATCCCTTGGGGATAGGCCAGTGAATTCTATCTAAAATTAAAAAAGCTTATGTTGTAGATCACTTTAAAATACACCAATATATTTTTTTATGAACACATGATGGTTTGGATGCATAAAGGCAATAAGTTTTTGTTGACATGTAAACCACCCACTTCCAAACATATCTGTTTTGTGTCTCCATGACGCTGTATCTGAACCTGTTCTTAGTGCTCCGGCATGTCATAAATATCACTGTTCAACGCTTTCAAAAGAAAGAGGTAGAGAGTGAAGTCTTCCCGAGTTCTCCGTTGCAAATTTCAGAATTCCACCTGGCAGATTTTGACGTTAAAATAAAAATCCTCTGTAACGTAATCAAATTTTCATTGTAGCTTTCACAGTATATACAAAGTATTATATTGTTATTTGGGAAAAATAGGAAAAATAGTACAATATGCTTTCAAATGTATTTTAAGAAACTGTTACAGTTTCCAGTTCCAGTTGCTAGGTCAACCTTTTTTTTAATGGGACTAAAATCCAATGACAAACTAACGATGTACCATTTCATAAAGGAAAAAGCCCACTAATTGCTGAGATAACACTTATGTGTAACCATGTATTACCAAACATCATGCAAAATCATTTTATTCTTACAAAATAATGCTAAAATTACATTAGTTATATTGGCCAGTAAATTACTTATAAAAGTCAGCCCCATCTGGACCTTGCAGGCAAGGGGGGTCTAACTGTTGACTCGTGTCTGTACACACAGTACAGAACACAATAGCATCAAAAAGTAGGAATTGGTCAAAGGATGGTACAGTGTAGCAGTGTAGTAGGCTTCACCTCACCCATGTACTCACCAACACTTGCTTATAAAAGGGTTAAATAGCAATCTGGCTCAGGATTTAGGCGAGACAGTCCAGCCTTTGCTTTATGCTCTTCTGGGCATCTACCCTTCAAATGCGTGCTTTTTTATTATGGGTTATTGACAACTAGATGGTTTTGTCCTGGTTTATATAAAAATGTTTGTTGAACTTGAAAATGCTAGTTTGTGTTAATAAAGCACTATTTCTTGCCTTACCCTCTCCTTCGCCCCCTCCCTCTCGCACCCTCTTATCTCACTGGCAGCTTTCTCTCTGGCTACTCACACTACACAAGCAGCCTCATTTTCACCACGGGGTCAAGCAGGTTATGTGACCTGGCTGCGTTCCTATCTCCCCTGCCGGTCCAAAATTGTTCACAAAGTGCCAGATTCGCCCTCCTGACCAGCCTGCCATCCCCTGATGTGATGTCAACATTTAATATGAACAGGGTGTGTTTTATTTGTGATAATGTGGAAAAATAGTTGGGAGTGGGGGAAGAGCCCTTGTATAAGTGCTCCAGGGACCCAATCTCCATAATCGGGACTTTTATAAACCACCTTTTTACAGTGTCACATTATCCTTCTATTAATTATGGAAGGGATTGTTGGTTTTACTGAGTTATCAAATATACCAGTTTGCTAAATGAACCTAATAATACTTTGTTGTAAATTGTTGTAAAGAAAGGAAATTTTAGCATTGGTGACATGTAGAATATCACTGCTCCTCATCTTACATTCATTGCTGTGTATCTCGCCTCCGATAAAGCAACATACTTTTTTTCAGGATAGTCCATTTTACCCAGATAGATAGATATATGAGTATCATTCCATCCGCAGCAGAAGAGAAATTTCCACCACAAAACACTAAACACACCCCAAAGACGCTCATGCTGTTATGTGGCCCGCTTGCAAAGCAAGCATATGTAAACAAGGGAATGGTTGTGCTGCAACTATGTCCTTATTCACGAGTGTCCTTAAAGTGAATGTCCTTAAAGTGGAGTATACCTGTTTGCCTCATTATGTATAATACAATCAATGACCAGCACCTTAAATATAATACTGAAAATATCAGCACTGCATGTTAAATATAATGGCAGTGCAGGACATGCACTGATGAGCGAAAAGGGTAATGGTTCACTTTAAGTACATTTTCGTTTTACATACATGCTCTGGGCGCACACTAGTTCACACATTAGACTTGCTTGCAATGTGTCAGGGTGAGTTAACTATCTGTGTGCCAAGGCACTCAGAAACTAAGGCAGACCTATTAAATATTGAAGATCTGGAGATGGTAGGCTTTTGAAATAGTTAATATAATCAGATCCATGAAGATGTCAGAATGCAAAGTGGATGACATAGTGTTAAGGGCATATAGGGAGTCTATACGTGTTTTTATGTATTACTTAGGGAAAAAACTAAGTAGTCTAGAGAGACTGGATATATAAACTGGCTCCGGCCATCTGCGGCTGTCAGGCTAGGAAGGTTCCTGTTCAATTAGTGTTGTTGTAAAATAAAGGAAGTTTAAAGGAAATAAAAACAGAGAGAGCTAAGATTCATGCTTTCAAATATACACACGGTTTGAATTTTTAATTAGGATTTCTAATTACAGTCATCAGAAAGCAGAACACAATAGATTGTACCTTGCATTTAGCAGACAAGCCTTTAGCCCCAGTGTATTTTTCAATTTCATTAATAATTTATGAAAATGGCCCTTGCAGCTTCAGCCTATTCTGTGCCTTCAAGAAAACTGCCCTACATTATAGATTCCAATGCCTTTAAGCCATGTACATTAGGAAGATGACAAAATGCAAAGCAGTGCCTTGTCAACCATCTCATCAATTGATTCTCTCACATAGTGTAAAAACAGTTGGGTGTGAATTATTATCTAACTGACACTAATGATGAAACAAGACACTGGCTCGGAGCAGTCATTAGCTCTGTGCCAGAAATTAATGATTCTAATATTTTTGGACAAATTAACCTTAATGAACTGACCTAGTGTATAATGCTGATCTAATATACTGAAGGGTAGTGAGTCATTAAGCTACTACACACACCCATTTACATGACACAAGTATTATGCAAACAGGCAAAATTAAGGTTAAAAATATATAAAGCTTATATGTGTATGGCATTGAAATTAGATGGGAGCTCTTTAGTGTAGCTGTCTAAAATCAGCAGTATTCTATTAATGTCTGGTATTATATTATTTTATACATTTGTTTACAGGAAAGAATCACATTGTTAAGTGAAGTGACGTGTCATCATTGTTAATCTTCTATGTCATTTTCAATATAGCCTGTGTTGTGTTCAAATCCATTTTGGTACACTATTAATTTCAGGTTTTTTATTTTACCGCCATTGTAAAAAAAAAAGGTCTAAACAAGGAATGCACCAAGTAGCATATACGGTATAAATAGACATAAAAAACTTTATTCAATAAAAACGTAAATTAGTTTAGTAGATTTGTAGTAGAATTAGAGACTGATGCATACCTCACAAATTCAACCCCCAGGGAATCGGGATGCTGGGGAGGCAGAGCTTGGGAGGTAGCGCTACTGTGCATGCATAGAATGCATTCTCCGGTGTTTCAGACAGCAGAGAATGAAATGGGGACTGCAAAGCAGGACGATGGAAGGCCTGCTGATGAATAATAAGTAATATTAGAAAGCAGTACCATATTTAGATTTGACACTGCCCTAGGCCTAATCCAAGGTAGCGCCGACCGTCCTTACTGCACTCTGCCTTTTAAGGACACGTGACACAATCCTTCAGTGTTACTAGGCATATGCCCTCCTAGAAAAAATCCATCTAACATATTTAGAGGAGTTTACAGCACACAACATAATCAATGAATCCTTGACATGGTACAAATGAAGGTTGATATTCAAACATTATATACCTTCTAAGAGGGTCAAGCTATACAAGCTTTGCAATAGAGAGACAAGGTACAACTTCTCCTTTCACATTTATGATGGGAAGGAGACACACTTAAACTGCACAGACTGCATCTGTGGGGGATAAGTGGTAAAATTGCCTGGGACCTTATCCTACTACTTCTTAATCATTTGTGTTCCTGTAGGAATTTTTGCCCGTTCATCCACTAGAGTATTTGCAAGATCAGGCACTGATGTTGGACGAGAAGGCCTGGCTCGGAGTCTCCGTTCCAGTTTATCCCAAAGGTGTTGAGGTGTAGGTCAGGGCTCTGTGTGGGCCAGTCAAGTTCTTCCACACCAAACTCATCCAACCACAGACATTGCTTTGTGCACCGAGGCATAGTCATGCTGGAATAGAAAAGGGCCTTCCCAAAACTGTTCCCACAAATTTGAAAGCATAGCATTGTCCAAAATGTCTTGGTGTGTCCCGACAGGGTGGTAACTGAGTGCAAGGGGTATCCATCGAGGATGTTTCTTGAATGTTGGGAGGGAGGGTAAATGCTGAAGATTCAGTGGAAGAAGATTCCAGAGATATGGGGCAGCCTGAGTGAAATCTTGTAGATGGGAAAAGGAAGAGGTGATCAGGGAGGAGAGCCTTAGCCCATGGAAGGAACTTGAGGATCAAGTAGGAGAGTATTTGCTTGTGAGTGCAGAAATGAATGGAGGAGCAGTGTTATGGAGGGCCTTATACGTTAGTACCAGGATTTTAAATGGAATTCTAAAGGTAATAGGGAGCCAGTGGAGGATTTCACATAGTGGGGAAGCAAAAGAGGAGCGGCATGCAAGTAAGATAAGTCTATCAGCAGCATTTAGGGCAGACTGCAGAGGAGAGAGTTGAGACAGAATCACTAGGCAGAAGAGTAGTCAGGGTAGTCAAGGGTAGCAAATGTGATCTCCAACTAAACACGCACAATAGCGGGACCAAAATAAGTTATCAAAGCTGAGCAGTTCTGGATTTCTAAACCTGGCGCCCTGCTAGCCTGCCTCTAGCCAAGCGTCACGAACGTGCCCACAGTATTACCCTACCCGAGGGGCCAACAAAGGCAAAACAAGACCACAATAGTACAGTTGCAGTACTGAGCAGTTCTAAATTCAGTGCTCAGCCAGGCTCACCTTCAGCTGCATCCTGCAGCTGGCCGGGAATGGTTGATTGTGTGTTACCCAGGGAACCTGCCTGCGGGTAGCAGGCCCTGGGGACATCACAAGGAAGAACAACTAAATTTGGGGTATAAATCCTTTGCTAGAACTCATTTTCGATATATGAAGTCATTTTGAAAACCTGAGTGCAATAAATAAACATCTGTCAGCTATTAATTTCCATATGTCTGAAAAAAAGAGATAAAAATCAGCAGACAGGTTAAAAAATGAAAGCAGCTGAACAGTAGTTAGAGACCAGTTGTGAACTATGTGAAAACTATCAATGAATACTCCACCAAACATGGCCCAATGCCAGAATGCTTAAATGCTTCCCTGTCAACTGCCAGGCCTCAGAGTTAAGTATTCTGCTTGCAAGACAGGTCCCTTCTTAACGGTGTCCAGAGAGGGTTTTAAACTGCAGGAGATTCTCAGTAGGTTAAAAAACAGTGCAGTCTCACCGATTCAGCTCAATAGTAAGCAATACAACTAATTCAGGATTAGACAGAACTACATTGGGCTACTTTGTTGTAGTGGTAGGGTAACCAATATATGGCCACTTAATGTGAAGGAATCACCAATATTTATGCTTCAGATAGGATGCATTTAAATAACATTATTAATAACAAGGAATTATTATTATTCCTTGCTTTGTTGTGTATATATACACAGACTCGATGCAAGTTTCATAAGAATCCTGGACTACATTGGAATTCGTTAATTCGTACGAAACGCCAAAAATGAGGCCAGACCCCCCCACACATGAAACAGATGCAAAAAGCTCAGGAGTTTCTGCTGAAATTGGCAGCCTCTTTTACTCTTTTACACTGTCTAAATGTCTCCCTACCTTCTCTGCCGACCATTTCTGAGCCTTGCAGCTCCGCTTCTGTATCTCGCATACTCTTGATCTTCTCAAGGAGAACAAGAAGATGTGAGATATGGAAGCGGAGCTGCGCGACATAGAAGCGGAAGTGGTTGGTGGAGAAGGGAGGGAGACATTCAAAGAGCATGAGAGTGAACAAAAACGAGAGTGTGAGAGAGTGAGTGAGAGTAAATGTGGGTGAATTTAGTTCCTGAATTTAAAAAGCCCCCGGATTTCATCTGAAACGAATGGACAGGAAATAGGATTCATTGTCCGAGAAGGAATGGGCCAAAAACGAACCAGAAAATTAGTTTGAATTGTGTTTCTGAATTTTTATCATACCTTCACAAATCTCGGACTTGTTCTGGTGGGCCTCGTGTCTGCTAAAATTACTAACAAAACCAACATAGATACTCTGTAAATGTGATATCTATCACTATCTGAGTTATAAATATGTACACTGGAGTTTGTTATGATGGTATCCAAACCCTAGCATCAAACAAATAAGCAATCCTAGTCTGTAGAAATCTAGAAACTCCCGCTCAATTAGAAGAAAGCAAAAAAGGAAAACACTAAGATATTCAATGCATTCCAGTAATAGTTTGTTAGTTTAACTTTGACTCCCTTTTATGCTAAAGCAATAAAACTGAATTTTCAATGTGAACTGTCAGTTTTAGTTATGACAGAGACGTACTAGTTAGAAATTCAGAGTGACTTCTACACTGGCAGTATGATATATCGAATATAGACAAATAAAATTCTTTCAAGTTTCAACTACAACTCTACTTAAATTATTTACGTTTTACTTTTTTGTATCAAACTTGCTTGACAGTTTTGTTGATAAGTGCACTTTTCTGCTGTTGATCAACTTTGCAATAGGCAAAAAAAATAAAAACTACTGTACCTGCCATGATTTTCTGAAAACGCTATAGATGAATCTCTTTTTACAATAAGCAATCTATGAATTGATTATTTATCGAGTTGTATGTTTTCACCTATATGCGTGCAAATCCCTCCCCTGATATATTCAATTACTTCTCTGCCAAATAGCTTGTTATATAGGTTATTAGTAAATATGGACAAAAAGTTAAACTTTCTTCTCTTGTGAGTGTGAGTGTGCAAACTGGAGAATTGTGTCTGTGTTCATAGGAACTCTTGTGGGAACTACAAGCCAAATACAGGAAGAAAACACACATTGTCCAAAATGTTTTACTTAATTATTAACTGGTAGGAGAGGGCTGGTATAGCCCTAAGGCGCTGGGGGGGGGGAAACATTAAATCGGGGCGATGATCTAGGTTTCAAGTGGCCCGCTTCACCATCCGAATCACCCCCTCACCATGCCATCTTTTCCTGATTTTCTAACGCATATTGATGTAATGTGATGGGATTGGGAATACTTCAGTACACTAAAAAAAAAGTCATCATACACGGGATGCCGGAAGCCATAATTTAGTGCCACTAATCCTATTTAATAAAATATGCAGACTGTTCCTCTCACTGATTTCAGGGCCTAGTACATTTTGTCCACTGAAGTGACTACAAAATCAAGAGGGCGTTTTCTCTTAGGATAAGTAAATATTACATAGTTCAATTTATTCCTACATAAAGTAAAGTGCCAGGAAACAGATGACTAAATACACACACCAGCATGGGCGTAGGAACCCCTAAAAATCTGGGGGTAGCATTTTTCCCCATCAGATACCCACCTTCTTTCTCCCATCAGATACATCTTTCCTCACTATCCCCTACCCCACTTTTTCTTTGTTTGCAAACAAGTACAATAATATATCACTTGAAACACTTGAATCACTTGTTTAATACATTAAAAAACAAAGCTAATCTTTGTAACAATTTTTTTTAAATATTGAAAAATTGGACCCTAGGCATTTTCTTGGGGTCTGCTCCATGCTCCCTAGCATGCAATCGCTCTCTCCGCTCCTGCACCAAAAAATATTTGCCACACTGACTGCAGATTAGGGGAAGACTGTGAGAGTCAGTGCAGTGTTCCCTCCTTCTGACCCTACCGTGGCATTGAGAGGTCCTCTCCCCAATAATCCCTTTGTCCCTCATTCACTAAGCCATACCTCTTTTTTACTTATTCCATGTAGTTCAGGTATAGATCAAATTAACAACACATGTAAACAGCGCATGCATGTATAGATCAACTGAAGAAGACATACAAACTCTGTATTTGCAGGTATACATAAATAATGTATGAAAACATAGCATAGCAGATATAGATCAACAGACTAACACACAAACCCAGCTTTGCAGGTACAGATCAACTGGAAATCAAATAACAACTCACCATTAAATGTATAGATAAAACCTCCTAAATTGCAGGCACAGATCAAAGGATGCACACCCCAAAGTTAGACAATTTTGTCCCTAAACAGCCCGTCCTGACACCAGTACAGGCTCTGCAGCAATATTAGACCAACAAGAAGATCTAAATTATGATGTTTGCTTTGCTTCACTCCTAGCATTCAATGTATAATAACTGGGAGCTACATTTTAACATTACTGGCACAATGCTGTAATCAATTTAACCAAAGAAGAAAAAGACACTCTAGTTTAACTTATTTTCTAATGAATATTAATTTCAAAGAACTCCAACCGTGTTTAATTATCGTGTGAAAACAAGCAAAGGCGTAAAGCTTAAAATAAAGCTTAACGCGTTTCACGCCACAAAATAAAGTAGTTTTTTTACACACAGCTTTACAATCTGTTTGTACCCAAGACTCAGTACTGGGCAGTGGGCATTACACAGCCACATTTCTGTAGAAAAAAGTATAACAATTTTAAAGGCCCTCTCCTACACTTCCCCTGTGATCCACAAAACAACAAATTTATGTCTAAAAAAGACTTCAAGAACCTAAACATCCAGAATACTTGGATGGACGGTATTGTGAAATGTGTTTTAGGCCCTATTTGAGATCCAAAATTAAATTGGGATCCTGTCTGATTGAATTGAAAAACACTTTAAGAAATGAATACTACTTTTTCCTGTCCTCTATATAAATCACAAAAAAATAAATCATGTAAATTTTATTCTTACTCTTCCACCACCAAAAATACCTCCTTCTGAGGCTGATGAATAAGTATAGGATATATAAATGTAAACCAGTTTTGACAGTGAAAGTGGATAGAAAAATAATAAAATTGAGGAAATACTCTCCTTTTTCCGACTGAGTGTACAGCTGCAACCCTATAAAACACTCTCCAGGAAATGTTGAAATACCGATTCGAAAATGACTTCCGTCTAGGGGCGCTTATACCAACCGATCTCAGTGGCTCAGGAAACAAAAAGATGACATATACGGAACAATAGTGTAGTAAGGTCAATAGCCCAAGGAAGCAAATCAAAACATCTAATGGTCACACTCACAATATGTATGAGTAACTCAGGTCTCCAAACACAAACTCCTTGTATAACCCAGTTTGTCCACACCGACGAATATAGAAGAAAGGAAAAACCATAGGATGATATCTTTCTACACTTATATATGCGTGTTTATCGGCTACACTCACATTCAGATGGATTTTTCAGGCGTTTCAGATGAGTTGTCCAGGGTTGCAGTGGACCCTGAGTGTCCTGGGTTGACCTTTTTCTTCAGGAATGATATGCAGATGTTAAATTTTATTTCTACATTCTAATAGTATATGCCCTTTTTTTAAAAATAAAGTGCCAGTGCTTGTGTGAATCAAAGAAGTGAAGTTAATTATATTATCATGTGTGAATATCAAGTGAAATGAAGGTATATATGGATTGTTTTATAAAGATAAGTCTATGTGACTCATGATTAGATATATCGGTAAATTTATTATGGGACACAATTATTATAACAATAATTTATTATGGGAAACAGCCCTAAAGATCGGTTAAAAAAGAAATCTATACATATATCTAGAGTGATATTCAGTCTGATAATCTATTACACTATTTAAAATGTTTAAAATCCGTAGAAAGTCATTAAAAACGCAAAGAACTAGGTCCGTAGAAAATGTCCAAAGAAATGTGGTAATAATCCTCGACGCGTTTCGCCACGATATGGCTTCCTCAGGAGGTTCATATCCGGTTTCCGTGTGTCCTTCCTTTTATGTCCCGTTGATCTCCACGCTTTCATCATCTCGTTCCTCTGCTCCTCCCATCATCACGTAAAAGGAAGGACACACGGAAACATCTGGATATCATTCCCGAAGAAAAAGGTCAACCCAGGATCCACTGCAACTCCAGATAACTCATCAGAAACGCCTGAAACATCCATCTGAATGTGAGTGTAACCGATAAACACGCATATATAAGTGTAGAAAGATATCATCCTATGGTTTTTCCTTTCTTCTATATTCGTCGGTGTGGACAAACGGGTTATACAACAAGGAGTTTGTGGGCCTGAGTTACTCATACATAGTGAGTGTGACCATTAGATGTTTTGATTTGCTTCCTTGGGCTATTGACCTTACTACACTATTTTTCTGTATATGTAATCGTTTTGTTTCCAAAGCCACTGAGATCAGTTGGTATAAGCGCCCCTAGACGGAAGTCTTTTTCGAGTTGATGAATAAGTACCAATAATTCGATAATAAAAGCATCTATTATACAGCTGAAGATTTAGTTAATTCAGAGATTCTGCACTAGAACAGTGCTTTGTGTCCCACTTGGAAAAAGGTGCCATATAAATATTACTTATGTTACTCCCTATGTATCTGGAACGGGTCTAGTATAGTATGGTTTCTTCATATAAGGGACCTCTCCCTCCGCAAGTCTCCTCCTCCTGTTGTCCCTACTCATTGCTGCCTTCTTCCAGGACAGCTTAACAATGGGCTGGAGGGTTCATTCTAACTATTGCTTTATCAAATTAAGATGATTTCCTTTGACAAAAAGTACATGTCACTGCCATATGTCATCCCTTTAAGTTAAGGAAAGACATCTGGCATCAAGATCACCTCTAACCCAGATATTAAAAAATCCTGATGGGTTATTGAAATGTATGAACAGCTTTGGGTGCATATACATGGGAAAAGAGAAAAATATACAAAATAATAGTGTAATATGTATGTACACAATATTGCAATTGAAAAATATATAATGCACTCACAAACATGTGGTGTAAGGAAAGCCCATCAAAGGTGGTAGTGAAATTTTCTTCCTTAATATCTTCTTCTAAAATTCTAAAAAAGTGACCAATAGTGCAGTAACTTAGTGATGATTTCAAAAGAAATATAAGATTGCACTTACAATAGACGATGGCATAACTGATGTTATGCTTAAACATTCAAAAGAAATAAGTAGGTCTTCTTTGTAGCAATCTGGATGATCTGTATAATCTCAACGCGTTTCGCCAAAAAGAAATCAGATTTGGCTTCCTCAGGAGAGTTTTTGGGTTTGTTTTTAATCAGAAAAGGTAATAATCACTGTGCAGGTATGTTTCTTTTCATATATTCCCACTTTATAGTGTGTGCTATTTCCTCCTTTTATGTGGTCCTCCCCCCCCCCTCTGTGCGTGTGATGTAATCCTGCATAGTCCGCCACCTCCTCTGCCTCTAGCACGATCTGATGTGTTGGATCCACCTCCTCCCACACAGGTGGTTTGTGTGGTTTTGTTAGGTTCCTGCGTCTGATCTGACGGAAGAGAAGAGGAGAGAAGAGGTCCAGGAAACACATCTGACGGGAGTCTGTAGTTTCTTCTCAAGTGTGTCCTTTATAACATTTTGTTTTGTCTAATAAAAGGATTCTACGGCCTGTCCTTGTGTTGGTCTATGTATATAGTTAACCCTTGCAGTGTTTGGCAGCCATTAATATTGCGAACAGATGGTACATATGTATATTGGGTTATAGAAATTGAAAGGTTTATAGCCAAGACCAATGGCACAATAGATGAAGCCAACTAAATCTATCTCAGCATAACTCTATGGTTGTCCCAGGCTCTCTGGATATTCTCATCAGATTTCACTTGTGATAGTGGGTGTGGTCACAGCTGGGGTGGGTGTGGTTAGAGGCATGGCCTCTTTGCAGTGCTCCGCTGCAGAGAGTCACAAGGTGCCGACATGGGAGCTGCAATGGAGGCCCGTGCTGTAACTTACTTCTATGAAGTTTCTTCTGCTTCTTTATAGAAAAAATAAAGTATTTAAGGAAAATGTACCTGGTAAAATATAGAGTATTTAATAAAGAGCTGCATACAACAATTCATTAACAAAATAGCTTCCAAACCTAGGTACCAGGAGTATTACAATTAAAACTTTTTCCTAGCTTACACTGCCAGAACATGTCAGAACTCACTAACATAAACATTTTTATTTTACTTTTCATAATTTTGTACCACTGATCCTATTTACAAAATAAGGATCGTATGATTTATTATTTTTTACATTTAGCATTTCTAATCCCTGCCTTACTTTCATGTTTCATTGACTTACTTTCATGTTTTCAAAGAGAATTTGCATTTCTACAAGCTTAAAATGACAGGAATGTAATAGTTTAATGGAAATTCTTTCACAAGGGGTAGCTTGCCATTACATCTTTCTTATAACTTAAAATAGATAAAAAAAATATTTTGACAGAGAAAGTGTTACATTATAAAAAAAAAGTCTGTCAAGTGGACCAAAAAAATAAAAAAATTATGGAAATATAAAGCTTCTGCTGTTCAATATGTTGCAAAAAATTTATTATTTTAATCTTGTGCACTCCAGTGACATTAGAACACCCACTCCTATGGAAGATTTTTCTGTTCTTTTTCCCAGCTCAACTTCAAATATAAGCGTGGTCTTTGGAGAACATATTATGGTTCTCAACAACCCAAATACAACAATGCAATGCCACTTGCATTTTTAGGTCTCAAAGAATCACCTATGTAAATTCCAGCCACAGCTCAGTGAATGCCTCCAGTGTCACCGACAGATGCCACCACATGCCATCCATGTGACCATACATTCACAGAATTTGGATGTGGGTGGGGCATTGGGAGTATACAGGGAGGATATGGGAGGGAATAATATCTGGATAGGACTAACATGCCACACTCATATCTTTAATTTGGCATCCAGATAATGAGGGAAAGCACTGACAGGGCAAATATTTTGCCCCTCTACTGTTTTGCTGCCAAGTGGAAATACAATCCAAACTATATAGTTTGTGTTTTATTCAGCCAATAAAATGACAGCAGCCTTGAGGTCACTACATTTGACAACCAAAAGTCTGGATAAAAATATGTTATCCCATGTTTTCTAAAAAGCTCCATAACCTTTGCATATATAAACACACATACATAATGACATAATTCCTCAAGGTCTCTGCATCTCTGAGAGACCCCTTACCACCTACTAACTAATCTTTAGGGGTCAGATTTTGTATTCAAATATATATGCCTTTTCATTTATTTATTTTATTAAACAAATAGATTAATTTATAAAATTGCAAAAAAACAATCTTAATTCTCAAAGATTTTTTCAAGAAATATATTACATAAACATTGTTTACATTGATCATGGAAAATAATCAATATCCATGGTGGCCTTTTTGCTTACCTCTCATCTCATCTATGATAAGATCCAGAAGAGTCGAGAATATTTTTTTTATGCAATAGAGAACAAAAAAGAGAGCTGCTTTCTTGATATCACTATGAATATGCAGTCAACACATTTTTTTAATTTTTTTTTATACCGGTATTTATTAACTTGGAATTCTGCAACAATAAGCATAGATCATTGCCTATATCATATGGACCTACCTAAACCTTGTTTATATGATATATTCCCCTTTTTAACTTTACCCAGGCAATTTACCCACTAGACACTTTGAGTTTATACATAATTACAGGAACCAACACATATCGACTTCCATGAACAATGATGAGTATGACTGCATCAGAATTCAAATGGTTAAATACTTCTGCTAATAGCCCGGAATCGCTTCAAGGGTAATAAACAGAAGTGATATTAATTCAGCTAAATATAGTATAAACCTCATGTTAGAAAAAAATACTACTTTCCAAATAAACAACAAGACAAAGCTGTTCTCTTTCCTTCTTTGCTTTCTAAACTAGTCCTGTCTAATGCAGGAAGACAGGAATAAGCAGGGTAGAAGGCACCTGTCAGCTCTGTTTCCCACTAGCCTTGATTAGCATGAAACATTAATAGGGTGCTCAGAAACCTGGGCTGAAATGGCCTTCGCCTAGAAACACGTCTGCCTTCAAAAGCGTCTGTTTCTCAAACAGGGCAGGGTAACAGAGATTACTTCTTTTTTTTTAACATTTATACATCATTTCGTGCAAAGACAAATGATTTTAATAATCCCAGTAATGCCACGGTATTTGTCTAATGCCTCCCATGCAATCTTTTAATACCTTTTGCCCCTTCCCATGCGAACTCGCTGTAAAATATTGTATCAATCAGGTGATGCATTATGCTTTTATACTAAGAACTAAAAATGACTTAACTACAGCGGTTAAAGTTTTATTCAATCAACATTAGCCTTGTTAGTTTCTATACCCAGAGCCGATAGATAGCTGTTCCTCCAGGCTATGCCTAAGGATAAAACAAAATCATTATTATTCTTACCCATTTATTATCCCACTAAATATATACATATAGAAAAAAAAATGAAATTGTATACAACAGTGCTAGACATTGTTACATTTATGCACCAAAATCAAGCACATCGAGGGAAACAAATTATTTTCATAAAAATAAACTGTAGCTTTTGGGGCTTTATATACCAGGTATTGTTATACAGTATAAATTTAGTTGTGTATTTCTTATGTTTTATTATACATTTAAAACAAATACACATGTAAATAACAATATATAACTTAATGTTATATTAATAGATTAAACCTGTCCCTGCTAGATTTTTCTTCTCAAATAAATCAATTAACAATTAAACACATAGATCTTGCAGTTTGCAAATTATTTAGTGACAATCTTAAACGTGGGGAAAATGACTGCATAAACCGTTATTAGATGGTAACAGACAAACTATTAGTCTTATCAGCAACTTCTAAGTGCTTGGCAATTTTATATCGTGTGCTCACTCTACCATGGACACAATCTATACTGGTCATTAAATGCTCAAATATAGGTTTATATTCATCTTACAGTCAGATAAAAATAGACTTCAAAAGTGAAGATATTTTGCTTTTTGTTAAAAAAAATAATTTAATTTAAGGTACTACAAAAAAGGTCCAGCCTTGTTTCTGTATAAAGGTCATTTATGACATTATTACCCTGCTACCTGAAAGATAGATGTAAAAGCTTATTCTGCTTTGTATTAAACATATTAAATAACTATTTATTATTTATTGTATTAATCACATGGCTATTTAATGGAATTGTAAGTGTAAATTTGCCATCAATACTGGTAGGATTAAAACAGAATATATACCTAGGATTAAAGCCATTATTCCAAACAAGGGTTCTCTCTGGTCTATACTATATTTATGTACCACAGCTATACAGCATGTCAATCAGATGCAAAACAGTGTGTGAGAAGAAGCTTAATCCTGCCATTGAAAGTTTAAAGCCCAATGAAAGAAGACATTATGAATTTTCCATCTGCACCAGGCATTTTCAATAAAAACACTATGTACCTTACAACCTTGTCAGTCTTACAATCTCATCAATTATTTGTGGGTCAGAGATTGAAAACGCTAATGGTTGAAATATGTTCCTAAATTTTATTGTATTAACATAGCTAAAGAAAGTATGTTTTATGAAATGAATACATATGAGTGGAAGACAGACATATGTAAATATTGTATATATTTTACCATTATGTTAGATAGATAGATAGATAGATTGATAGAATAAATAGATACATACGAGGGTTTAGATAGATTGATAAATAGAGAGATATGATATATGTGTATAAATTTATATTTTCTGTATATATATATATATATACACATATATATATTTTTTTAATATACAAAGAAATTCTTATTCAGATTTGCAACACTCATGTTCATGTTCTATGCAACAGAAACAAGTTTTGCTAGCTTTAAAAAAGTCTCATATTATGAATATTTACAGTGATTTACAGTATAAAGATTACTAATCTTAATGGTATTAAAACAGAAAGGAACTGTGAACTATGGAGAAAGAAATTTTCACGTCAAAACAAAGTCAAACGCATTCTGTCTAATTAAAAATGAAGCCTCCCTAACACTAATAAGGATCAAGGCAAATTTGAAGAAAGAACGTTTCTGTAAAGAAAACATGGAAGTTGATAGTAGGCAGTTTTTCCCCCCCCTCGATCATTTGCCAAGATTCAACCCCTTGACCCTAACCATGTCTTACAAAGAAGGGATTGGCACTTTTTGCACATTAGAAATGCGCCAGCACAAGATACCATTCAGGGTGGGGGAAACAGAAAAGAAAGTAACAATCCAGTAAACGGCAAAGGCTACGAAACCCTTACAACGTCTGTGTAGCAGGGTGCCACTAACAGCACCACTACAAGCCACGGAAGCCGTCGAAAGTACCGGTTTCATTTTGACCTATGCTGTAACCCAGCACAATGCTGTTTACTGCACACAAGCTTTACTTCGCCTAAGAAATAACAGCAGAATTTAGCGGCCACAGCACAGAACAGATGACACACTTACTGTAACGTCCCATGGAGCAGGGTTCGCAGCTACAGAGAGAGGCACGCTGCATTCCACAGACTGCAAATGGTTAACCGGCACGAAGAAACAATGTAGCGGCTATTAACAGGCAGCCTACTATGATAATACATATTTCCACATATGATAAGTCCTGGGTAAACCTGTATTTCTATTTAAACACCTTGCAGAGAAAAGCCTAGCGCTGCATCTGGTTGCCAAAGCACAATCAATATAGAAGGAGCAGTATTTTATGATTGGAGAAGTTGTTGTGTTTTTGGTGGTGAAATTCATTATTTAGTATCTGAACCCTCAGCATTTCAGTATCATTTATTCATAAAGTCCCTTTTTGCCAGGAGGAAATGGATACAGCTAGAGAGTGTGTAGGGAAGAGAGAGAGAGCGAGAGAGTAAAGAAAAAGGGAGTGAAGGGGATTGATGATATTGATCAGGTACCATCCTGAAACAAAGGCTAGGTGCTCTATTTTAGTTGACAACTGTGACAGATAAAAAAAACAAGCAAAACAGGGGGAAGGCAAAAGGCCTTGAACATCACAGGCTTTAAAGAACGTTTGAAGAAACCATTATGACAAGCAGGTCTAGAGAAGCTGCAGCAAAAGATGTATTCAGAAGAGTCATTAAAAAATGATGCTTTGTTTGCCTTGTGAATATGAGCTTTTCCAGCATGCTGCTGTATATTTCTCTGTCAATGAAATTACATTTTTTTTTTTTTTGCAGACTGAACAATGTACAGAAGTTTGCGAGAGTAAAAAAAAATCGTAGAAACAAATAAACACCGCGATTTGTTAGGTCACCCATAGCAAAAAACATCTGTCACTTTTTTTTCAGATGCGCGTACTTGTTGTGTGCCTCTATACACTATCCATTGATTTGTCCATATGTATAAAATCTATGTAGCCTATACACACACACTGCAGTAGATTTTCAGTAGTATTTTATTTCTATTATGGCAAAATATACTTTCCCCAGGCACAAGTACCTAAAGTTGCTGAACTTGCAGATAGTTTAGCTGATTGTTGACATCTCCACCATACAACCAACAGACCAAGTTTGCTGCCTTGGTTTCACACTTGGCTCTTTTCTCCATCCCTCACATGCAGTCCCTCACCAACTCCTGCTGTTCCAAGTCTAGTTGGAGAAACCTGCCCCCTTTTGGCCCTTCATAATGAATAGCGAAATGGGGGAGCTAGAACCGCAACTCTGCTGCAAACTCTCCTTCCAACTCTTCATTTAGTGAAGAGGCTCCAAACAGCTTAAGAGATGGGATGTGTTGCCTATGAGGGAGGAGTACGGATAGCTGCAACAAGGGTCTACAAGTGTTTTCTATAATTAGTTATAATTAGATTTTATCCTGTAGTTATTAAATAGTGGGATTAATCACCTCAAGAAATTCCGACTTGCTGAAAAGTGATCTAATTTCCTTTCTGCTTAAAGTAAGTTGCAACATGATTGCTTTCATCCCATCTAATATTCTCTGTTTGTAAACAAGGCATGTTCCCACAGTAGTATATTCACATCGCAATGTATCAACTCACAACAAACACATTTCATGGAGCTCCCGACGCACGTCTTCCTTTAGAACTATGTGGTGAGTGATGCTACAGAGGACAGGCGAGTTTTATGCGCTACACACTTCAGCACTCACCAGCCCCGTTCTGTCTACCACTTCATGGCTGAGGTGTGACTCCTAGACACTTCCACTCCACACTAACAGCTAAATAATAGCACTTACAATGGATTCGGGCAGATCTAACAGGCCAAAAGTTTAGTGAACTAATCACATCCTTCTCTGTCTACAGCAGATTAGCTGACAACAGGGATAATAACCCCAAGTGACCACACTGCAGCAGTGTTTATTCGATATACGGACGTATCACTTGGTCTTTTCATAGTTATTGCATCACAGGGTTTTTGTCATTCTAAGCTATACCTTTCAGGAAGCCTTGTAAGGCGAAACAGGTCCAGGTTACAACATTTTTAAAATGACTTGGCAACTCAGTATTGGTACATTTCATGGACTTTTACTATTTTATGATATATATCATCATTTATGCATTAAAGTGCTTATCAATTAATTAAAACTTTTTTTTGCTAACTCATCCTGTTGATGTTCATGACTCTTTAAGTTTATTTTCATATTTAGTATAAATGCCTATGTGAGGGCTGGATACATTTGTGTATACAGAAAAATCTAGGATATATATACATAGCAAAAAGCTATGGCTTCCTGGTTTGTATGATTTGTCAAGCATTGGTTTATCTCATGAAATCACAATTCTACAAAATAAACTATATTTAACTATAGGATCATTCAGTGATGATACAATGACACAGAATATTTCAGTGATGTAAAAAATATATATAAAAAATCATGCATAAAGTTTTTTTTATTTTTTTTATTTTTATCCTATGCCTTTCAAAAACATCCCAAGTGTTACTCTCATTTACTAATAAACCTTAAGTTGAAGTAATCACAAACCATTATCATTCATTAACATATTGTCATTTCTTTGCTTGTTTAGGACTCCATTTTATTGAAAGTTTAATCAGAAGTAAACAATATTTACATACTATGAATGAAGGAACATATTGAAACTTTAATCAGAAGTAAATAATATGTAAATACTAAGAATGAAAATAAACATAACTGTAAAATAATAAACATCCACATAACGGAACCAAATAAATTGGAAAATATTCAGGACCAACATGTAGGACCAACATGCCAGTTACCAGGACATGATTATGATTAAAAAAATGCTTGCAACTAAGAAGACTCGTAGTAGTACCAGCTGATGTAAACATTAATTTCATAGTTCAATAGATCAGCGTGATCAAAACGAGATTTCCAGCTATTGTTAAACTAAACTCCCTAACTAACCTTTGGGTCATCTACCCCATGGCAAAAGCCAATTGTACAATTTCACACAAATGAGAAATCAAATCCCATATTATTAAACAAGCACATTCTATGTATAATGTGACATTGAACATATATACGTGTAGTTTATATAGCTTATATAACCCAAATTTACAATTATAATTGTCAATGGAATTTCAAAATAACGTTCACCCAAAAAAGTAAGGTCAAATTAGAACTGCTTACATTGAAAGAAGGAAATCATCTAAGATCCATGTCCAGACTTTATCTTTAGCATTAGAGATGACTGAAGTTCCCAGATTTTTTTTAAAAACATTTTGCAAAATATCACCAATAACCTTCATTTTTTGTAGTTCGTTTGGTTGAAATGAAAACTTGTTTGGTGTACCAAGTGTGGGGTGGGTAGAGCTGTGTACTCTGGGAGTTGACAATATTGCCTATCACAGAGAAACCCTTCTTGCTTTGGACACTGGTGTGTGAGCATGGAAGTAGCTGTTGGGCCAGTAAGATACCCGGCCAGATTTAGAGGGTCAGGAGTAGGAGGTAGTGGTAGTTCTTCAAGGAAGGCTTTTACCATTTGAGAAGCGCGAGTCTGAACTTAACATGTTAGATCTCTGGGCTTTGCAAAAACAAACTGTGTGTTTGTCTTTAATATTTACACAAACTGTTTTAACACTGAGTGGAACACTTAAACTTTTCAGAAGCTTTTCATATTTTGATGGCACAGCCTGCTTTCGTATTGCATAAAAAATAAGCCAAAGCATACATCCTAAGTATAAGGCAAATGTTTACATGAAGAATTGTCGACATGAACAGTTTGAACATTCAACAGTACTAGAAGTTATTTGCGTAATGCTACAATAACTGGAATAGCACCTAAAAAAATACCGCAAAAATCTATCACGAACAATACTGTTTTATATATTTAGATCTAACTAATAAACATATTACTGTTATAATTAGTATTACAATCCGAGTTAAACTATCTGGCACTTTTTTATTACACATTAGAACAATTCCATAACCTACTTTCTCTGCATGCTTTAAATGTAGACTTGTGTTTCTTATGCATTTTCTTTTTTTAAGAATTGTATATAATATCTTTGAATGGGTAATGAAACTGGCCCTATAAAGAGGAAATTATCTCCTTAATGTAAAATGAAAGTGACAAGGCTCTTCTTTTACTGGGGTCTTATTAGGGAAACATTTTCTGACATCTGTTTATCCCCTGCAGCCAACCTTGTATTCAGAATACAGTAATTGATTCTTAGCATCCACAAGGGATGTAGCTGGCTCGGGTTTTCTACGCTGCACTACACAGGTATCTCTGCAGCTAATTCCGAATGTACATCTACATCGTTATCTGCTGGTGAACTATGACCCCAAACACTTTGGAGGCACACATGAAAGTACTTCCTCAACCCTCCAGTGCTCGGAGAGTAGGGATTCTGTGGCAATACACATAGGACATCCAATCAGAACCACCCCCTTTGAAGCCATTCTCAGCTGGGAAACTATGAATGATTCATACTGTAGCTTTTTCTACACATACTAAAGGCGGAGAGCAAAGCCTATGTGTACTACCCAGTGCTGCATCCTCAATAAGCATCTGTGTTCAGCAAATTGTACTACAATGTTTCCTTGGTTGTTAGTTGCGCGTATTTCTTGGACCTACTGTACTACATACTTCAGAAAAAAAAGAGAGGAAAATGTATTTACTATGTATTTACTATTTAACGGTAAACAAATAGTATTTTCTTTCCAGCTCACATTTGAACTGTAAAAAAATACTATCATAGTTAATATAAAAATAAATATTTGAAAAATTGTGTTTTCTAAATTAAATATGATAAATGGAGTATTATATATAACTGCTACAATGTCCATGGTATCCAATCCAAACATGTTTATCACTCTGCACAACTATAGATCTTTTATAAAGTAACCCCAGTGTGTTACAGATGTGAAGCTTTGAAACATGTAGGTTACTTTGTTATTATAATGGTCAAAAAGTGTCCTCTTTCATATGGACCACTTAGAAGAACTGCATGCTGCCTGGCCCCATCAAAACCAGGTAGGAGAGCAATTACTATGTAATTGTAAGGAGAGATCTGGTCATGCTGATTACATATGACACGAATGTGTTCAAGAACTATATAAAAAGTACAGTGAATTTTTAATTATTTCAATTTATTAAAAATGACAATAATGCTTATAAATATTGCATGATCAAAGACATATGAATGCTTAGCAGTATAATGTGGTCGCCAATTAATAAAGCTCATCTAATATGATGATCTGTTTGCTGTTTTCTAATATTGGCTGGTCATTTATTGATTACGGTAAATGTATTTTCTCCATTTTTTTTGTTGTCAACTTACTTTACCAGTACAGAGTGTTCCTTGATATTTTTTGCGAGTTGGCTAATAACTGATTTTTCCAGCTGATGATAACACTGACTCGGTTTAAGTTACATTTATAAGTAATGAATCATTACTCAAGTCCTCTAATACAATTATATTTTAATATAATGGAAGACAACATAATAATATTTTTTTTCAAGTGAAGTTGAGTAACTTACAACATCTTCTATTTGGACCGGTGACCTGCAGTGACCTAAAGGGACAGTTTAGTGTCAATGAACACTTTGTAAGCATTCTGTAAAGAGACAGTGTACTTTACCAATGTTAAGGATGTGTGCTTATTAAATGAAAAACACATTAGACAACCTCAATAAATCTGCTTGTGAGATCAAGACATATTATTTCAATGCATTCAAAATCAATCCAAATGCAAATTATTTATATTGTCTTACCAATGTAATATTTGCTAATTATCAATTTTAATTTATTTATTTGCATATTATAGTTTTGCCTATCTAACCTTGTAATCCAAAATGAAAATGCTCTCCAGGACATGAATCGTCAATGTATTCTTCCCGGTAAAATTTCTTATAAATACTACAAAAATTTAGATGTGATAAAAGTAACATTGACATTGAATGTAAGGAAAATTGCATATTGGGAAAAATGTACTTTACAGTAGGTGTTAACAGAATCTCATGAAATGGCAATATAAATTGATGACCATATATGGTTGCAAAAATACACATTTAAACAGAGATTCCAACCAATATATATATATTTTATAGTTATGTCCCCTTAATGTTTTCATTTTGTCTCCCATGCAAATGCATGGAGTTATTCTGAAAACCAAGGCCAGACTGACTCATCGGGAAACCGAAAGGTTCCCCGGTGGGCCGGCAAGTCCGGGCACCGGTGGAGAACAGGAACTGCCCGATTTGATGCAACCGATACATAGCCGCCTGCAATGGCCACCCAAATTTTTTTAAGAGGCCGGCTTGTGCATACCATGACACCTAATGCTGAGGCTCTTCGTCCTGCCCCCTTGAAGATGTGACTTGATGTGACGTTCAAAGGGGCGGCCTCACACAGTCACTGGGCTTCCTCATGTGGCCGTCAGTCCCATGGAGGACAGCACAGAGCAGGCAGGAAAGGCAGGAAAAAAGAAAGGATTATGGTACTAAATAATAGGGACTGGGGGCATGAGTACACAAAGCAATGGGGGCAACAATTCGTAATGGGGAGAAGGCTGGGGCATTACATAAATCAATACTAAAGAAGGTGCTGGCTAGGGGCATACATACACAATGGAGGGAAGGCTAGGGACACTAAATTGTGGCTTCAGGTGTCCCATCTATCATTACTTTTTTAGTATACTTCTGTACTTCCAATCCCATCACATAAGATTCAATCTTAAACTGTCTGCCTAGCAGATTCCTGGTTCCTGTGATTTTAATAATAATGTGGTATTCTGTTCTTGTTAAAGAACAATTTAATATAATTTTAATAGGAATGATTTATAGGTATTTGGATAGTAAATAGTGTGGCTCAGATAAGCACGTGTAAGGGGCGTGGGCACAAGAGATCGATCACACAATTTAATACATGGGGCTGGTGTCAAAATATTTCCAGGGCTGCTTTTCATTCCCAGCCCGGCCCTGCTGAAGACCCACCACTATGTATTTCCCAACTACCAGCTCCAGGGATTGCAAGAAATGTGCAAGTAGCCCAAGAATGGGAAGATACAGATTCTTCTTTAATGCATATGGTAGCTGAGATGCCCCTTTAAATTTACATGGTGTCCCACTTGCAAATAAATAGGGGGATTATGCATAATACCCCCATATGCATTTGACCCCTTGTTGTCAAGCTATTTTCCTTGCCAGGCACATCTCCTGGCGTAGGATATACTTTCCGCTAGTCAGCTCCAGTGCGGGCTTGGGGAATGTCATGCGGGGGGCTTCCTGAACCCCCCCACATTGTGCATATGCATGGAAAGTGCTCCCATTGATTTCAAGTAAACTGTCCCATTACAGAAAGTGCTTGTATTTGTTGCTTACATGCAGAATAAATAACTCTTACAAAGTACTTGTTCATTGTTCATTGGTGGGAACAAGAAACACTTAACTTTTTGGATGCAATCAGGATACAATATGTGGATAACTTTTGCATCATTAAATACCTGTGCTTCTCTAATTTTAAGATTTTGGGCCATTGCCCAAACTAACAAGGGCGTTAGCTAGCATCTATATACATACTGTACTTTTTATGTGTTTCTTTTTATTGTTCGGACATGGATGGATTTGTCTTCTGTGTTGCATTCGTCAGACCACATAAGGTGTACCAGTGAAACCTTATGCCTCTGGATTATCTGTATTTGCATGGTATTGTGTGCTAAAATAGTTCTCATTGGAGTGTACAAACTCTTGTTCTTGTTCTAGTTAAAGTTCGAAGGACTTTCATAAAGTCTTCAAATGAAAATAAATAAAAACTACAATGTAAAAACTTTACATTATTATTATTATTGTTATATGTGTTTTTGATCTTCAATGAAAATAATAACATTAATAACATATCTATAAAAAGGTATGCAAAGTTATAAAACATTGATTAGGAACAGATGCCAGGTACCATTTTGACTTGTGTAGATGGCACTATTCTCAATATATAATGATATATTATGGTGAGTAATTACCTAGTTTTAGTATGAAAAGAAACGTACCAAATGCTTTTTTATGAACTGACAAGTGTCATATTTCCAGGAAAAAGACAGGTTATCAGAAGAGGTTCCTAAGATAACAAACCTCATCCCCTGACATGAAACATCATTTCTGTGGTCTCCCACTGCTTGCCCAGAGGCACTTTTTGATATCTGTGGATGTCCCAGCCACCATGAGATGTCCCCCTGACTATCCTAATATATATTACATTTTTCGCAAAATAAACTATAATATAGTCTTCCTATTGCTTTCAGTTTAATAACAATTACCATAAACCGGCAATAACTAACATATGTAACATGTTACGGATGCATGCTTAATAAAAGAAAAACGCATTAAACAATCTCAAAAATGAATAGACAGCTTCTGGCTCAGATAAAAATTAATAATTGTTCAATTATATTTACAATTGCTTTACAGTGGATTATATCTTCAATTTTTTATTTAAATTCCATAGTTATTCTAAATCTTTGAACCAACTGACAAATCCTACGTTTGGTTTACTGTATATACATGCATGGTTTGCACAGGGTGTATACATTTGACAGGTCCATACGGGGTATATGTTTCATATTTTTAAAAATATCACTGATCATAGTTGGAAATCTAATTTAAGGAACAAAGTAATCCAATAGCTTATTGTACTTCTAGAATGAAGACATTCCATGGTTTTCCACACTAATAAATTCTTAATGTTAGGATAGAATATGATCCTTACTTTCTGGCTCAGTGTTTTGTGCTATCACATAGTTTGTCTGTTGTGAGCAGGGGTCTTGTTCAGGGTGAAGGGGTAGATTCTCAGAGCCACACAGTCTGGAGCTGATCCCTTCCTATTCTACTCTGCTGTAATCAAACCTAAGACTCTTGCTTTTTGCTATCAGTATGTTATGGTTGATATCCCTGCTTGAATACAAATCGTATCTTTATATAATGACATGTAGAAGTTTCCATGAGGACTGGTATTAGAGCCATTTTGGGTAAAATATTTGCCGGGTCACTACATAGAATCTTCACAAAGGACTATTAAAGTTCCAGGGTCAGCTCATTTAGAAAGTTCCCAGGTATGTGAATAGGCAAATGAAAAACATACATTGTGTTTTTCTGCCCAAGCCTTAGTATTAAAGACAGCCAAATTGACGTAGCTGTATTTTATTTGCATTCCTCTCTACCACAGTATGTAACAATACGGTATATGGACAGAAAGTGAAGAGCTATTATTTTCCATCATACCTGAAAATATAGAAAATATATTTCTCTTAAGAGCAATCTCTTTGCGAAGAAAAAAGTTATTTTTATATGTTTTTTTTATCGTATGCCACTGTAGGACTGTCCAAGTAATCTTCCCTTGGTACAAGGCTAGCTCGATATTTTTCTAATACACTATGGTTTTCTTGGTAGAATCTAAAAGTTTGGGGCAGGTGTGAAAAAATGCTATAAAGTAAGAATGCTTTCAAAAATGGACATGTTAATATAGTTTATTTTTATCATTTAACAAAATGCAAAGCGAGCGAACAGAAGAAAAATCTTAATCAATATAATAAAAATAGCTTCTTTATTGAGTGGCTAGCATTCTACTCAACTCAGATTTCTTAACAGATCCATCCTCAACATTTTCAGGGATTCTCATTACATATACATATTTTTTTGATATGTTGTAAACATTTATATGTTATTCTTTTTTTGTTATTGTCTTATAAAGATATGTTGTTTTGTTTTTACTTTTGAAAGAAAAAAAATAAAGATTTGGGGGAAAAAAAGATATTGCAAAACTTAATACCTATTTTTCAGTTAAAAGTTAAGCAAAAAAGCTTCATATTTTCATAAACATTTCTGTGAAATCCATGCATAATTCTAATTACGAAATATAAGAAATGGTGATTATTGGGTTTTTTTTTCTATCCAATAATCCCAGTTTAATCAAATCAACACCGACAACAACGGTTCTGGAAATATTAACTTTAGTTTTCGTTAATTTCTACACAACCAATATTGTGGTGTTATCGTAAAGCATACACTATATTAAATGTATTTGGCAACACAAAACAGCAGATTTGTCTGTCAGTGTTTTATGCTGGGGACATTAAAATGAGAAATCACTTTTTTGTATATGCCTGTTTTCTAAAAGACTCTCAGTAGTAAGAATAAAGTTAGCTCATAAACTGGTATGCACATCTGCTAAAATGTACATACTAAATGGTAAATGAGCAATAATGACACATAGGGGCACATTTTAAACTAGAGCATGGGGAGTTATGCTCACAATTATTGTTAATGGGCATTGTGTAGTGAAATCCCAGCTCAACACTCAAAAGAGTTTCTTCCATACTGCCATCACCATTGCAAAGAAGTATTGTGTGTTATTTGGAAATGTTGCTACATATATATTTAATATACAATGGTAATATTCAACCGGAACAATTTAGTAGTGACTTTTTAATTCATTTTTCATTGGATGTGTGTATGTATAAATACAGTGTGTATTTATATACTGTATATATATATATATATATATATATATATATATATATATACATTACAGGCATGCACTAATGTCTATACAGTATATGTATATTTAGTACTCTTCCCCAACATGGTTAAGGAATAAATGCCTTCTGGCTTAAAGATAGGAAAGGTACAAGGTATGTGATTCTGGTACCATTCGAAATGGTACGATAATTAATAGGAACTAACAGAATGGTCCTGCTGACTGGACCAACTTTAACTGGTTGCTTTGATGATTATATCACATATTAAACTTTGCGTTGATATTAAACTTTGCATAAGACTGCATGGCTGGCCAGATTGCAGAGAACAGGGATAAGATATCCCTGCCCACCATAGTCCGGCGCAGGTACACCCGATCTGTTATCCAAAATGATCTCTTATCCAAAATACTTCTTGTCCCAAGCATTTCGGATAAGGGAGACTCAACCTGTTATTTCCTGTATGCAGTCCAAAGCCATGGTTTGTTTTCAAAATTGATCAAATTAAGTATTGCTGTAAAGTTCCTAATCTAAAATACATTCAAGCAGTTAAAGTCGTATGAAAAAGAAAGTACACTCTCTTTGAATTCGATGGTTTTACATATCAGGACCCAATAACAATCATCTGCTCCTTATGCACACCGGAGAATAAAATCAGAACAGCAGGATTTAGGTCCGAGTCCTACCTCTCTCCTCAAATTTGGGATTGAGGTAGCTCGTGGGACAGTAGCATAAAATGGCAAAATTTGAACTGTCTCGGGCAAAGCTGGACGGTTGGGTGACATATATATATATATATATATATATATATACATACTGTATATATGTGCATTCAAAGTGAAGGCTAAGCAACAGAATAACAAAATATTCTAGTAAACAGAGAAATGTATGCGCTTGAATTATTAAGCCATATTAGGTTTGCTGTGGAATTGACATAAGATAGTTTTTTATTAATTTTCTGCCGCAAGTCACCTTCAAGCTCTGGAAGCCACCTTCCAGCCAAATTAGTTTCAGCCAGAAGGTTTATACAAAAAAGGGTTTCTTAGTGAATTTAGGACATAGTTTAATAATGTGGAATAAGGAAGATTTTAAGGGAGGGCATACAGAGCGGCTTATTAAAAATATGCTTAAAAAATGTAAAAATGTCGTGCAATTTAAAATGTTTATATTACTTATACGTTGTTAAGTTTTCTTTTGAGGGAACTAGGGAATTGCGTCATTAAAATATCAATCAGATGGATTAATGCTTTATCTACAGCATACCATCTAAAAGACCTATAAATGTGTTATGTGCTTAAGATTACAACTGATCCAACAACAGATACATCCAAACACATATCAATGAAATCACAATATGTATTCAGATATATCTCCTGAAGGCTAATGTGTCTTCTAGCTACAATAACTACACTTATCCAGGTGAATGGGTATATGGATACACTTATGAAATATGCACCGATAAACCCACCCACTGGCTTATTAAATTAAACAATCCCTGTTCTATCTCTTCTAACTTTTAAGGTTTGAACTGAAAACTTTCGCTTCTTCCAGAATACAACAGAATATTTTGAAACAACAACAGGATATCCAAGAATCCACAATGCGGCTATGATACAACAATACAAACTTTTACTAGAACGTTACAAACATGAAACAATACAAATAACAGTACAATAACAATAATCCCCACATTAATTGACACACTTACAACAAATATATATACAAGTTCCTATTTACAATATTCAAACATGCATGTTCATAGTTACCTTCCCTGAGAGCTCCAGGTTAGTGATGTTACTTTGTTACTTTCTCTCCTCCTCCTCTCCTTACTTCCACTACCTGTCCCTTGATATACTAGAGGGTCCCAATTGAGTCTACTGGGAGATCCCTGATTGGACCCTGTGGTTGCCGTAGTTACCCTTTTGAAGTTATTCCCTTTGGCCAACACCACACCCTGGGGTCTTTACAATCATGGGGCAGTAAAACCCAAAGATCTCCTGATCTGATTATTGACATGACACTCTATTTTTACAATCCATTTAATGCGAAAACCTGTCTTTCTTCCACACACCCTTCATCACGCATATCAGTGTTGTCTAAACTAAGACAAAAGGTTTCCCAAATATTTATCATTCCCGGCCACCTCCCATGCATCTTGATTTAACTAGTATTAACAGAAACCATGATATATATATACACACATACACATACATACCTACATATGCATATCTACACACATGTACATCCATACACCCGCATACACGTGTCCATATACATATATATATTCACACAACTGCTTATAGTGTAACAACGTGTTTACCGAAAATAAATCACAGAATAAATTCTAGTACTCCCATGGTATATGTTACTACAATATTTCTAACAATCTTGTTTCAATAGCAATTTGTAAATTAATTTTACAACTAAATGCACTTATCTATACTACTTTGTAATATCTTATAGGTAAGTGGAAAAATCTACTCCCCCTACAATTACATGTAAAATACCTTGGAGAGCTATAAAAACATCTCAATTTTTTATTTTTGGGGCAACTATTCCGCAGCTTTAATCTATGAAAAATAACTGTCAAACGTAGTAGTTTCATTGGGGTGTAAATGTAATCAAAAGAAGCTTTCAAAACATCCACTAAAAAAAATCAGAAACATCTGTCATAGTGGAACGACATACTTTAAAAATAAGAAGAAATGTATGAAAAGCAACAGTAATTTAGGAGAAATCAATCACCAACTGATATGTTTTTAATGGAACAAGAATAGATGATAGTTCTTAACAGCGACACTCCATATGGCCTAAGTGAACAAAAGAGTTTTATTTATTGTCTATCTTTGATAATGGACAAACATGGTTTGTTACCGGTTTATCTTTTACAGTACCATTGGTGTTTCAGACTGAAATTTAGTATCACAATCTGCCTGAATACAGCACAGCAAATAAAATAATAATAATAATAATAATATATATATATATACATATATATATACCATGTATCATAAGGTATCATAAGGTACAGGAGTTTGCATACTGGCTTAAATTTTAGTTGTGTCCCATATTCCTTTCCATTTAAACAAACACACAGCAAGTTATTATGTCCACTCTGTGTAAAATATCCATGCCATGTTTACGAGTCTTATGTAAAGCAGTGCACCTTCTTCGATCACTCCCTGATTCTCTTCTTTCTTTTGAGTGGGGTTAATATGGATTTTGGACAATGTGATGACAAGGGTCTGGGGCCAGGGAAGAAAGAACTAGTAGTAGTCTCTTTTTAAGAATGCAGATCCATATGAAAGGCATGTTACATTATCTGAATTAGATATGAAAGGTTGGAGTGAAAATCCAGTTGGATTGGTTAGAAGTTCCATGTTTGCATCATAGCTATGATTCATTTGTACCAATGCTGCATGTGCCGCAATAACTAAAAATCCATATCCGATTAAATGATTATGACTGATTTGTATACTACCTTTAAAGCTTTAATTATATAGCACCAGATTTGACTATATGCTATATATGGTATATTGATTGGATATATAAAGTATAGCTGATTTAGTCTTCTGATAGCATTATATAAATATATTTGAGGCCAATACAAACCATTAGCTGGAAATCTGTTCATAAACAGGACTATGCATAGGACACGTGGTCACGCGTTTAGACTGGAAGAAAGGAGATTTAGTCTAAGGCAGAGGAAAGGGATTTTTAAAGTAAGGACAATAAGGATGTGGAATTCTCTGCCTGCAGAGGTAGTTTTATCGGAATCTGGAAAGACGTTTAAACAGCAACTGGATGGATACTTGCAAAAACATAGTATTCTGGGAAAAAGCTAGTTGATCCAAGGAGAAATCTGTCTGCCATTCTGGGGTCAATAATGATTTTCCCCCCTAGTTTGTTGAAAAATTGGAAAGAGTTACAAACTGGATTTTTGTTTTGCCTTCTTTTGGATCAACAACAACAGCAATTAACAGATATGGGAAAGGCTGAACTTGATGAACACATGTCTTTTTTAAGCCTATGTAACTATGAAGAAATTTTGCATTTTCATATCTTTTCATATGTGTATTGTGTGTGGCTCCTATTTTTAGGATTATTATAATTATTAAAATGTATAGTCTCGTGCTGCACCTCATCACTCGCAACAGGACAAAAACACAGCTAAATGGTTATGTACATTCCATATACAGTACAATAATGACTAATTTACTGTTGTAAGAACTAAACTCCCAGTATATAGAAAATTAATTTATACTCTAGTGTGTAATAAAATCTTTACATAATGATCTCAAATATCATCTCGTTTGAAATAAAGATTTGCTAAAAATTATTAAATGTTAAACTTATTTCCCCTCGCACTTCAAATGCCAAGTATCTCCTCTTGTTGGTTCTCTTTGAAATACACATTTTTTACAAATAAGATCATTTCTTCCTTTTTAAGGTCATAAAATGTACCGTATGTCCATCCCTTGCAGTTTACACTTCTTAAAGAAATCCCAAGACTCCTCACTGACAGATCTTTGTATCCAAGAGGGAGTCTACTCAGAGGATTAAAGGAGAGAACCTCAATTAAACACTCTCTGGCTTCTTTAGATGTTGTTTCTAATCTTTTAATATGGGATTACAGTAAACTATATCTTATGTTTTTTACATTAGTACGTTTTTTAATGTTTTAAAGCATGCTCGTTAGATGTTTTTAATAATTTTAACATACCACGTGTTATTTTTCTTATTTGTGATGCTAGCCATCTTTATAGGGATGATAACATGTTGACATTTTTTGTGTTACGCTGCCTGGAAAATAGCTTGATAAAAAGAATTGAAGTACACTACACACACACACTTCTCCACAATCTGCAGGGTAACTCCCTTAGAGACTGATTAGACCGTGCTTGTCACAAATAGGGTAGATAATTATAGGGGCTTAGCAGTTTATGTTTCAGATCTTTTGAGAGAGGAAAGTAGATCTAAGACTTCCTTGTGAATCAACAATAATTTAAAATTTGAGCATAAAACACAGAGAGGGAGATAGACAGATAGAGAAAGTTTTGCAGAGAAAGATTATTTTGAAATCATTGGTGGAGTATACTCTTCCTATGTATGTAGATAGCCTTAGATAAAAGTGATATGATTCCCTTGGTGTTAAGGTCATAATTTACAGGATTTAATGTGCAACTTGGGCCCCTTGTTATCTAAAGCACAATATGAAACCCACAATGCATACCAAACATTTTTGTTTGTTTTCTTGTTCTTTTTTATTTATCTAATGACTTGTAAAGTGGTTACAGGTATTTTAATTATTATTATTATTATTATCTTTTATTTATATAGCTCCAACAATTTACGCAGCACTTAATACAATACATATATTCAAGGGGTATGACAATGTATAGTGTTTCCATGATGTAATACAGCAGCAGCAGCAACTGTAAAACTCACAAGTTCACAAACACCAACTTGTACTTGGAAATGAGTATCACTCTCAGCTAATATGGGGATTCATTCACTAAAGGGAGAGTTGTCGGGGAAGTCTGCAGGAGAGATATGGTGTGATCTCCATCTTCACTTACTGTTCATGATGACGGACCACCATTGACAAGTGTGCAATGGCATAACGGGGCCCCAACCTCAGCTCCCCCAACCACTCCTGATGGGACGTTTGATAGGGGTGATGTGTGAAGGGAGTGACTTTTGATATGTGATTGATAGGTATGATAGGTGAGTTTGCGATGTGTGATTGGTGTGAGGGATTTGGTAGGTATGAAGGGAATGAGGTGTGATGATTGAGTGAGGCTGTTTTAGTAAATGTCTGTGTTCTACTATATTAGTTACCGGGTGGGGGGCCGCTCAGCCTTACCTGCTCCCCGCCCAGAAGGTGCCAGCCTTCCCCTGCTTAGTATGCTTGTGTGTGTGTTAGTATAATTATTATTTTCTTTATATAGAGCATTCTATAGAGCTTTACAATAGGGGGTGTGTAAGTATGTTAGTGTTTCTATAATTAATTTACTATATATGTAGGTAGAGCTTGGGGACCAACTATATGGTTTGCTGTGGGTGGGTGTTGTCAATGCGAGTGTCTCCAACAAGAAAGGCTTATTCATAATGTAAAGTGATATCAAAGAGTTAAAACCCAACTCACCTGCAAACTCTCCTGACAACTCCAGCTCATTATAGTTGAAAAAACGAAGCAAATTGAAGCATTATTAACCTATAAATTGCTTGTGAGTAGCAAATGCAACTTAGTTACCAAGGACTCTACACTTAAAAAATGTTGTTTTTTAATGATAAAGAGGTCCCCTTGACCCCCTATTAATTGGGGGAATTGTAAAAAGACAAATAACATTTGTCCAACAGTGAAATGTTGGGTCCCCATCTTCGGTCTAGGATGGATGGGCTTATCAAACAATAAAGAAAGCCCAACTATTAAATATTTTAAAAACTGTAAGAAATAATTCCAATCTGAGCAGATGACAGTGGATTCTAAAGTGACCACTGCGTATATATTCCTGTGCACTAGAACCCGCAGTCTCTTTTGTGAGATTAACTGGTTGGCATGCTGCTAAAAGCCTGATCCCTGCTACCATGCAAAAATCAGAAAGTTTGATATCACAGGTGTCTCTTACTCTAAACCAGTCCCCACAAGCACATTTTAAAAAAAAATATTTAACTAATGTTTAATATTTGTATAGAAAAACATGGGTTGATGAGTTTTTGTGGACTACAGCTTCCTCATCATTCTGAAAACAGGTGGCCATACATGTGGACCTCTGTATTTTGTACCTTAAATAATATCTTTAGCATGATTATAGAATTTAACCCCAACTTGTGTGTGGCTAATTTGCATTATACTGTGTTGTACACTGGCAGCATCTGCTATAAGCATTAGCTTCTGTAACTTTTACTATATGTTTTAAAATGTATGGGGATATAATGATATACTTTTTTGGTTTACTTTTTCTTTTTACAGTTGTATCATGTAATGAGAGGCAGAGTTTGTCCTAAACCAGATATATATGAATAGTTTAACTTGTATATGTACATAGGTGAATTGTATATTAAAATTATAGCAAAACTACAAAAATTGTCTACACTACCAAGGGGAAAAATATTCCTTGAACCCCTAAGACACAGGAAGGGTTAAACGTTAGAACATTATTTTATAGACAACCTTAAACTTAAAATGTGAAGGTCATAACTGCATTGTTAATATTACCTTTCTGTGTGAGACATGTTTAACGCTTTATAAATAAGTAATCTTGCATATGTTTTTCTATTTGTTTTCAGGGTCATGACGTGTAGTAGTCAGGGTAATACCCTTGACCTATTCTTTACAGGCAGTGATACAATGATACTTTACTGCTTCTCTCAGCAAAGAAATTGAAACCATCTCTAAAGTGGCATGGGCTTTAGGCAATGTAAAAAAATAAAAACTTTTTCTAGCTCTCTCCGATTTTTTTTTTATTTTTTTTACTGCTTTTTCAATGATTATTCCAAAGACCAAAATGAAGAATAAAAAAAGGAATACAAATTTACATTTAGAAACAGATTAGATATCATTGGTTGCAATAAAAAGATTTAATGTCACACAGCCAGTGCACATATTTGAGAATGCGTCTCTCAGAAAACAAGCCATGCTCCATTGATTTTTGGATGGATTGCAATTGATTGAGCTCCAGTCTTAAAACGCCCACCAACCCTAAACCTCTTAAGCTACAGTCAATGCAAGAGGATAAGAGGGAATGGCTTGCTTTGCGGGAAAATAATACTTAGAGATGGTTATATAGTAGATTTTGTATGATTTCTATTGTTTACAAAAATATAATATTGCAGTATGAACCAAAGAATAGAACAAAGGGCAGATGTTTCATACAAAACAGGTGAACAGAGTAGATGTCTCTTTCTAGGGGCAATAAAGGTTAGGGCTTAAATGCTAATTTTTATGTCTACAGTAACCCAGAAAGCATTTAAAATTATATCACACCACCCTCCCACCTGCCCATCTACCTTACCCAAAGAGCCACCTTGCAGTGCTCAGCTGAAATGAAGGTCTGTGTAGAATGACCATGGGAGATCAGAGGATATGTCTCAATTAGACCATGATCTCAACTGTCGGCCAAAGTCTCTTCACATATATCCTCCATGTGTTTATTTTTACTTCATTATGTCATGCTCATATTTCAAAAATGTTAGGAACTTTTAAAACTAAAACGATAGGTACGTGACATACAGTTTGTGAGATGTCCATAATGATCCTGAAAAAAATAATGTCTGTTTTATTTTTTATTAAATCATGTGGAAAGTTAATGCGGCTTGGTCTGTTCTAATGAAATCGACTTATGACAGCACGCATATACTTTAATGATGTGGATAGCATGCAATAACTCTAGTCCACTATGATGTTTAATCAATTGATCTGATGCTATGCTTTCATGTAATGGAAGCATGTAACATTAATAAACTTAATAATGTTACATTCAAATATTTGTCCTAGAAATAGTACATGTATGTACACTCTACAAATCCATAATTTAAAAAAAATTAGACATTGCCTTTTTTAAAAAAAAAATATGTTTTATTATTATAAATAATGTCATTGTGACAAATATCTTCAATATAAAAGGCAAGATGTCAAGATGAGACTAATATATTATAGAAATACATAAAAGTATCACAAATCTCGCCCAATTATTTTTTCTCGGGCTCTACAATGAAGAAAAGACTAACCAAACATAATTCTCACAAGTGGAATTCTAACTGCTCTTCCACCTCATAGGCATACAACACACCAAGATACAGTCACACACATAACCACTCTCACATTAAATGTGGCTAAAATTGACCACAGTATAAAATATATAAAATAATCAAACATTACCAGCACAATAAATAATGAAAATAATTCAATGAAAAAACATTACTGTGCACTGACTCAAATGAATGCTTGTACTGCTTGTGCTCAGGGCTGGATCTTGACCTAGGTGCCACACTTTAGCCAGAGCTGGCCCTTCTATGGGTCCCAGGGGTTAATTCTGGATAGATTCCTAGAAAAAAAGAAACGTTCCATCACCTTCTTTTCTCCACAAATCTTTCTGCATTAATTTCTGCAAAAAGGCAGGGCCACAGGGACAGCCTCTCCCCCGTTCCTCCAGTCGAGTTGAGAGGATGTCCCCGGAAGCTCTGCCGTTTTGCAGAAGTGCACTGGGAGCAGTGACCTACCTGGGGCAGTCCCCTCTGTGTGGCAACCCCTGATGAGAGGCACCTGAGGAGGACCACCCCCGGGCCAGTCTAAAATTGTATAATAATAAAGCAAATGAAATAAAAAAATGTAAAAAAACACTGGGGAATCCAATTCAAAGATGATACTTTGAAGCATGTATTACCTAATACCCCGAAAATAGTATTCAGAGGAGTACCTAATTTAAAACAGAAATGATCTAGTAGTTATCTGAGAAATACAGAAAATATTTTGTTAAAACAATCTACATTAACAGATATAGATATAACAGATTTTTTTGGTTGTAAGGATTGCAATGTATGTAGGACGGTACAACAACAAAAAATTCCTATAAGAAAAGTTATATCTCATGGTAATGGTAAAGAGTATGGTATTCAGAAATTATTAATGTGTAACTCTAAAAATGTGGTCTATATTCTGGAATGCCCTATATAAATATATATATTTATTCTGTCTGGGAACAAGATGTCAGAGACAAGCTGTTTGGGGACAAATATGGTACTGATAAGTTGTTTGGGGACAAAGATGTCAGAGACAAGCTGTCTGGGCACAAAGTTGTGACTGTTAAGCTCTTTGGGGACAAAATTGCCACTGTTAAGATGTTAGGTGTTAGTACTGTAAAGATGTTTGGTGACAAAGATGGCACTGTATGGTGCAAATCCTGTCTGAATGTACAGTAACAGTTGCTGTTACACACCTCATAGACTGACCATGTGATAATTCAACCATAATATTTCTAGTATTGTTGACGGTACTCAATATCCACACTTATACAGAGAGGAAGAGGTGGAGCTGAAAAAGGCGGAGCCTAAAGAGGGCATGGGATCAAAAGAGCAATGGATGGGGTTTACTGGTGTAGCCTGTGCATGGAGAGGTGGGGCAAATTAAGATTAGGGGGCATAAGAATTTAGTCAAGTCTAGGGCAGCAGAAAGCCTATATACACCACTGCTTGTACTTTGATGTGAGGGCAGCACCATGCATTTCCATCCACCACTGAGTATTAGGACACAGGCTGAACTTGAAGGACCCGTGTCTTTTTTCAACTTATGTAACTTTGTAACAAACCATTAGCCTCCTAGGCTTTCAGAATCTCTGCAAGCCTCTCCCACCTGGCTCTTCTGTGTCATGATGAGAGGGCATCAATACCGGGTATAATCTAGCACAGGTAGTAGTATTTCTCTTAATCCAACATGTTGAATCTGTTGAAACCCTCTTTTCTTTTCTTTAACTGTTCATCTTGCTGTTTTCTGTAAAAGTCCTTCCAATACATTTACACTGTGATCCTGAATATTTAACACAAGTAGATGTGTTATACTGAATGCAACCCCTGCAAGCCAAAAAGCTGGACAGCAAGAAATCCATATAGGGGGTTCTGATAAAGCCCTTTATGGAAAAGATTTTAAGGTGACACTCAATTATTATATGCATTAAAGTTATGTTGGCTAGTGTGCCCCTTTACTTGCATATTTCCCATAATTATTGTTCACTAAAGTGTAGCTATGTGATGAAGGTATTATTCTAATATGGGAAATTCTACTCTGTAAGGTTGCAGACACTTAACTCCCATCCAAAGGGTTAATAATAGATGACATATGATGAACATATGTAGCATATCAAAGGTGTAACACAAAGTTGAAGCCTAACATTTCCTAAAATACAAAATATATAGTGTTTTACTTTAAAAAAAAATAAACACAGCAGTGTAGTTCTTATTCTTAGTAAGTGTCTAGGGATTTGTTATAAAATGTTTCCCCTGAGTTCTAACTCGGTATGAAAACAAATCTTCCGTAAGTGTCCACAGCAGATGGTGTAATGAGAATTTTGATGTGGAGGTTAACCCCTTTACTCACATAGTGGCTAGTATTATAATGCACTGGAGTATTTTGTAGACAGCACTGGCAGCGAAAGGGTTAATAGTTGACAGGACGCCTTTCGTTTAAAGTTCCATGTATTCTACAGTAAACGTTAGCAGTGATTGATATTTAACAGATGCCCTCTTCCAGCAAAAGCTGAATTTCTCATCCACCGGCAGGGATTAAATCCTTCTGTTTGTGTTAAGAGTTTAGAATATTTATCCAGGGAAAATCATTAAGTGAATTCTTAGGGAGGATACCTTAATCAGCTGAATTGTGTTAATAGACTTACTCCCACAGGAAAATTTGATGTTTGTCAGGGAAATCTTAAATGTCCCAAAATATTTAGGCTTATTTAATTTGATGAAATTAAATATTATTCATCTGGAAATAAACCACTTTTTATACGAAATATTTTCTTTAATAAAACCTGCCCTTGAACTAAATATATGCATCATAATTGTACCAGATTTTGTTATGTCAAAACTAATGTATGGTCTATAGACAACATTACAAAACTGTACAAAAATATTGTAACTCTGATTTTTGTTCTAGAAAGCATCCAACGTGAGAGGTACTTAGTATAATAATCAGCATCCTATACTTTGGCCAATACCTTACATAAAACCTGAGAGACACATCTAAAACCCATTGCATGTCAAAGTTTATGGCATATATTTAAATTGATATATAATGTGTGGAGCAGGGGTTACAAATTCCAAGCACATTGCTCTGATATATGGTGTAATACTATTTAAAACCCTTGCACATTTTCATCCTTTCATGTTTTCTAGCAATATATATACATAGCCGATGGAAACCAAGAAGGGACAAGCCTTTCAATCTCTTTCTTTTCTACGTATTACCACTTAGGGTAAACAGAACCCTTTACTACAATGCAAAAGATTTCATCTGAAGAAAAGACCTCTGAGGTCCTCAAAGCTTATGTGACTGTACATTTTGATCTATTGACCCAATAAAATTTCTAACATTTCACTTAACACTGCAATGAGCAAGATACACTTTATACTCCTGTTTCAATGGACGTGAGGTAAGGTAGTCATGTAGAGTGAATCGATGAACCGTTAGTTCTGCAGAGCAGAGGCAAGACTTTCTTTATGTTTTGTGTAAAAGAAACAACCACGTAAAAAAATGCCATTGCTGTTTCCTCAACGTGTAAGCCATAAGGGGGTTTAGGATAAACTGTAGCAACCTCAACTTATCTTAATGCTGTTTTCAGTCCTCTTGAGTATTGTGGATCTGATGACATCTAAGGCTCTTAATTAGTGCTTTTGCTACCAGTATGTCATGGCTGATATGCATGTTCCTCAATTGTTAGCTCATTTAGAAAGGTCAGCTCATTTAGAAAGCCCTTGGTATGGTGGGTATGCAGGGACTGGTCAAGGTTCGTCTGTGTATGTTAAGGTATTGTGTGTATTATTATTATTTTATATCATATTACTGTACCAATTCATAGGGATTGACTCTGTACTGGAAAATCCCAGCTTTTCTCTGGAAGAGAAGATTCCTAGACAACTGGGAGACGGATTTAAACTAAAGCACAATCTGAAAAATACATGTACTGCATTCAACAATGAAAGTCAATGAAGCCCAGCTTTCTAATCACAAAGTGATTAGTAAAGTATAACAAAATAGCAAAAATAGTGTAAAAAAATATGGTAACATTTAATCATGCAGTGGTGATTCCAACAAAATGTTTAAAAAAAAAGTCCAAAAACAGTAGAAAAAAAATCTTGGCATGGAAAGTTAAAAAACGTTCATTTTAAATATCCATGGGTTGTCTATTTTTAAATAATGTTGTCAAAATAAAAATAAAAAATGCGCACCTCTCAAATGTGGCCTCTTAACCACCAAGCAACCCAACAAACCTATGCATGGGTGGCACCACTGTACTCAGTAGATAATGTTGACCACATATCGGGGTGTTGTTTGTCAGTGTCAGGGCTGTAAATTCATACCTGAAGTACAAATGGCTACCACAAACTTTGACAAAAGCTGGTGGTAAAATTAGTGCATGGAAAGGGTTAAAATGCCTTGGGGTGTCTAGTTTGCAAAAATATATGGTTTGATATATGATTGAATTGACCAAGTTCAAAAATGCCCAAATAGGGCACGGGGCAGGATGGCCAGATGGTAAAATTCTAAATTGAAAGATGCACACCTCCAAAATGTTGCCCAACCAATCAGGCAAACCTATTATCACTGTATTCAGGAGATATTGTTGAACATATATTGAGGTGTAGTTTGGCTGTGACACATGCCAGAAGCTGTAAACTTGAAGTACAATTTGTATGGGAAAAAACACCAAAAAATTACTACCACAAACTTTGGCAAATGCTGGTGGTAGACTTTGCTCATGTAAAGTGTACCACTATTTCAAATACCCTGGGGTGTATAGATTTCAAAAATATATGATTTAATGGGGCAATGGGGGCCATCTTCAAAGATGTCCCAAACAGGACATGGGGCAAAAGAACTTGATGGCAAAATTCAATGGGGTATATGGTTTGATGAGGGCAAATTATGTTGGCTGGCATCAAAGATGTCCCAAATAGGACATGGGGCCAGGATTGCCAGATCTAAAAAATGGTTTTGAAAAAGCAAAACACTACTTGTACTTACTGCCCTATAATTTGCAGAAAAAACCCATAAAAAAATTGGTATTTCGAGACTCAGGACAAATAGTAGAATCTATTTGGCAGGTTTTTTTTATTAATTAGTTTTTGTAGATGAGCATAATCATTTTCAAATAAAAGTGAGAAAAAGTGTTTTTTTCAACTTTTCACCATATTTTATTTATTTTATAAGAAATTAGATGATATCATAAAAAAGTATCTAAAAAAATGTTCTAAAAAGAAAATTATAGTGAAACACAAAAACAGCAAAAAGGTTAAAACAGCCCCAGTGTGTGTGAGCATAGATATGTAAGTGTGTGTGTGAGCATGGGTGTGTAATTGTGTGTGCATGGGTGTGTAATTGTATGGGGTCAGATGCAGTGTGTGAGAATGAATGTGTACGTGTGTCTTAGTGAGAATGAGTAAGTGTGTGTAATATGTGTAGGTGTGTTTACATATGTGTGACAGCAGGTATGTTGGAAGGGGGAGGGGCAAATAAGTCACAAAGAAGTTGTTTGAGGGCAATGATGGCACAGAGAAGCTGTTTGAGGACAAAGATGGCGCAGATAAGCTGTTTGGGGCACTGACAAGCAGAGGGCAAATATGGCTGTTTGTGGGTTAGGGTGGTAATGATAAGCTATTTAGGGCACTGTGAGAATGTTGCTTTGTGAAGGTGGGGGACCTCGTGCTTCCTAGTTATGCCCCTGGAGGGGGTGACAATGGACAGACTGAAGGTGGCTCAGAGGGGTTGGGAGGGCATAATTTAAAAGGGTAGGAATTTGTGAATTTAAACTCAGGTGACAACGAGGTTCATAGGCATAGCAAAGGGTCATTTATAAGGATGGCGTCAATGTTCTGTTTTTATTTTTCAGTTCATGTTGTTTTTGTTGTTAAATCCATGGCCACTCAGGAATCCTCCAGTTTTTGATGTGGTGTTTATCTGAAATACTAATACTATCAAATATGAAAAAAAATGAAATATGTTTCATTTGTTGCTGTGTCTAACTTTTTAGGATAATTACCACCTAACATGTAGATATTCCTTGTATTAATGTTTTTGGCCTCAGTGAGCTCTGAGTGAATTGACTAAAAATATAGTAAAATGGAACTTTAAAATCCAGATTTTTGTTATCATAACCAGCCTTAGATACAAATGGTTAAGGATAAAATAAGCTATCTAATGGCAACAAACAAATACCAACCATTTTCCCTTTAAAACTATCTGTTTCTGTAGCCTCCAAGCTTATAGAACATATGTAAGGAACCTAAAAAGAAAAATAGACTAAGAATACTATTGCGTTTTTAGTATATAAGTATGATATACCCTTGAGGTTCCAGGCATTCCTTATAGCAGACTTCAGTCTTGTTATGTATTCATACACTTACCTGAAAAGCTTTCTCACTGTTTTTCTCTGAGGGAATTACGTTTCAACTTTCATTTTCTATACTGTAGGTTCAACAGATAAAAAAGCATGTAGCTCGATGGACAGACCACAACAGTAAATTGTTTCACTTTGACCAATATACAATGGAAGATGTTTCAGTCCACCCACTAGTAATGTTTCTGACAAACAGTTACAAAAGTCACCTCAAAATGGTTCAGATATTATGTTTATATATATATATATATATATTATATATATAAATATATATATATATATATATAAATAATATACAGTATACTCTCACTGGCCACTTTATTAGGTACACCTTGCTAGTACCCTTTTTGCCTTCAGAACTTTATTCTTTGTGGAATACTTTCTATAAGGTGCTGGAAACATTTTGGTCCATCTGGACATGATGGTATCACCCCGTTGGTGCAGATTTGTCGGATCCATGATGCGAATCTCAAAGGTGCTCTGTTGGACTGAGGTCTGGTGACTCTGAAAGCCATTGGAGTACAGTGAAATCTTTGTCATGTTCAAGAAACCAGTTTTAGATGATGTTTTGTGACATGGTGCATTATCCTGCTGGTAGCCATCAGAAGACAGGAGTGGCACCCGGTGTGGTCTTCTGCTGCTGTAGCCCATCTGCTTCAAGGTTTTATGTGTTCAGAGATGGTATTCTGCATAGGTTGGTTGAAATGAGTGGTTATTTGAGTTATTGTTGCCTTTCAGTCATCTCGAACCAGTCTGCCTATTCTCCTTTGACCCCTGACATCAACAAGGCATTTTCATCCACATAACTGCCGCTCACTGGATATTTTCTCGTTTTGCGGACCATTCTCTGTAAACCTTAGAGATGGTTGTGCGTGAAAATCCCAGTAGATCAGGAGTTTCTGAAATACTCAGACCAGCCTGTCTGGCACCAACAACCATGCCACGTTAAATCCCCTTTCTTCCCCATTCTGATGCTCGGTTTAAACTTGACCACATCTACATGCCTAAATACATTGAGTTGCTGCCATGTGAATGGCTAAAAGCAAGACGTTTTAGCCCCTTAAGAACATTTCTGCAATGTTCATGTTTAGATGTAGTTTTAGTCTTTCTAATTTAGTGTACTCACAAAATTTAGAATATTTGTCCTGAGTTTAGAAATAGCCAGCTCATCCTGCGCCAATGTCCAATTTGTGATATCTTTTGAACCCGATTAATCAATTTACCCCCTCATCAAACTATATATATATATATAATTATATACTATTATATATAAAATATGGTACAGTGATACCACACATACAGGTTTTCCCGGGAGTGTTGGAGTGTAAAAGGGCACATTTGGGACATGTTCAGTACTCCTGAGTACAGTGATACCACCAGTGCATAGGTTTGTCGGGTTGTTTGGGGGCTAAATAACATTTCTGCAATGTTCATGTTTAGATGTAGTTTTAGTCTTTCTAATTTAGTGTACTCAAGAAATTTATAATATTTGTCCTGAGTTTAGAAATACCCAGATCATCCTGTGCCAATGTCCAATTTGTGATATCTTTTGAAGCCGACCAGCTCAATGCCCCCCCCCCATCAAACTATATATATATTGGTACAGTGATACCACACATGCATAGGTTTCCAGGGAGTGTTGGAGTGTAAAAGGGTACATTTGGGACATGTTCAGTAACATCTCCTGAGTACAGTGATACCACCCATGCATGGTTTGTCAGGTTGTTTGGGGGCTAAAAGGCCACATATGGGAGGTGTGTATTTATCTATTTGGAATTTTGACATTTGGTCATCCACACCTGTGTCCTATTTAGGACAACTTTGGAGTAATCAAATTCAACAGAAAAAGTTACTATAGCAGCACATCAGCAATACAAAATGAAACATTAACGATACACTCAGGAGTATTTATCTATACCCTCAACATCAGGACACCTGTGTTGGGCAGTGTGAATGGGGCAAACATATGAGTACAAAAGTATGTGGACACCTCATCATTATAGGTATATCAACTTGTTATATATCTCATCCCTAAACCATGGGCATTAATATTGATTTGCCATCTCCTTTGCAGCTATAACAGCCTCCATTCTTTTGGATTGTGGAGTGTTTCTGTGGGAATTTTTGTCCATTCAGCCAAAAGGGCATTTGTGAGGTTAGGCACTGATATTGTTCAAGAAGGCCTGGCTCATAATTGCTGTTCCAATTCACTCTAAAAGTCTAAAGTGTCAGGGCCACTCCATCTCCATCATCATTACACCAAACTTGGCAAACCATGTCTTTATGGATCTTGCTTTGTGCACGTGGTCACAGTCAGATTGGAACAGGAAAGGGCCTTCCTCAAACTGGTGCCACAGTTGGAAAACATACAATTATCTAAAATGCCTTACATTAACATTATCCTTCACTGGAACTAAGGAAACTAGCCAAATCCTCAAAAACAGCCCTAGACATCACCCCTCTTCCACCAAAGTAGGGACTATACATTCCAATAGGTAGCTTTCTCTTGGCATCTGCCAAACCCTGATTCAAATATCAAACTTCCAGATACTAAAGCATGATTCATCACACCAGAGAACAAGTTTCCACTGCACCATAGTCATGCGGCAGTGTGCTTTACAACACTTGGCAATGCTTAGTCTTGCGCATGGTGAGCTTTGGCTTGTGTGCAGCTGCTTGGCCATAGAAACCCATTTCATAAAGCTCCTGATTCACAGTGCTTATGCTTATGTTGTTTCCACAGGCAGTTTGGAACTCTGTAGTGAGTGATGTTACAGAGGACAGGCGATTTGTATGATTTTCAGCACTCAGCAACCCCACTCTGTGATTGTGTGTGGTCTACCCCTTTGTGGCTGCTGAAACACCTAAACTTAATAATTAGGAGGGGGTGTCCCCATACTTTTAGTCGTATAGTGCAGATGGGTCTGTTCACAAAACTGCCAGTGTATGCAAGCTGCCAAAATGTGAGTCTGCAGCTACACACTTGTACTAGTTGGACTAAAGTTAAACTTACATTTTTTTTATTAATGCCAAATTGCACTAATCACTATTCTAAGAATCTTTATAGTGCCTGGTAAGTCAGTGTCAATAACACCACCCATGGTCATGGCTGGTCAGCCAGTGTAATAAGAAGAGCATGCAGTCATCTGCAAACACAAGCTACACATCTAAGATCTAAGTATGTAAAAGTGTAATGTACATTCACATGTATCCAGCAGGTGGCCACATGCTTGTGATCTATAGCCCACACAAGGAGAAGGGCGCCTGTAAGTGCCAAATTTATTGTTTGCATGGAGTCTGCTATTGAACGGTGGGAGCACCAGTCACTACAGCCTGCAAATTAAAGTTCAAGAGGTTGCTTGCATCTCGGAATCCAAAGCATAAAGCCTGACCATAACGTGGCAAAGTGGCCTATTTTATGCTCCAATCTTATGCTCATAGAAGAAGCTAGATATTATGCAAAAGCATAATTTGACACTTTACGTGTACATATAATACCTGTATAATGTGTATTTACTTACATGTGTTTTAGTGATCTATGATCAATTAATTACATTCTATATAAAGAATAACATTCTCACAAAAACTAAAAGTTCAAAATGTTTTAAAGTGTATTGAAAAGTGCTGATAAGGAGTTCTAATATGAAGATATATTACTTTCATAGATTGGTACGTTGTCTGGGAATTAAATAAAAATCATAAAAGAAAATGTGCTACAAGTCAGAAAGAGATTAAAAAGAAAGTAATAATATTCGGAAATGTACTGTAATCTCCACATCACAATTCTTTAATGAAAGTCAAAATCTTTAACTTCTTAGATCTAGTAAGAAGTTTCCAGATTAATGAACATATGACATCCAAAAAAGCATTGTAATTAGATATTTTACAAATGTATCTTCCTTAAATGCAATTTATGTAACAAATTAACTATGTATCGGTATATCACCTGGCCGCATAAAATAAATGCGCCAAATACTTTATCATTCAGGGTAAGCCTACATTTTTTTTCTTCTAAAGTAGACAGGTGTCTAGGTGTACGACCATGTGAGACGTGTCCATGGCATTCAATTTAAATCTTAAATCTAAGACATTTCCAATAATTTCCCCTAATATGTCAGATTAGCAGGCCTCCGAAGCAGATGAGCAGTTCTTTCTAAAGTTTCTATATCTATTCTTGACTACATCATTTTCATTATGCCACCTGTGCTCTAGCAGGGACATCCAGAAATGTTGTCCCGGCCTGGAGTTTGATATCCCATGAGAATTTATCAAAACTTTTTCCAGCTGGGTGTCAATATTGACTTTTACAGTCAAGTGCCCTTGTGCGCTTACTTGGACAAGTACTGACTGGTTTCACATTTTCTATTAGAAGGTGTCTAAGGGAAATGACAAATTACAGTTTTTACATGGTGCCTTTCCAGCTGTTTTAGCTGTGAACTGTCCACAATGCAGAAAAAAACTAATGTCATGTAGGATCCTACAAAGAGGTAGGCAACAGCTGGATCAAAGGATACAATGGCCATTATGCTATACGTGCTAATATCTGGGTTTTCATCAATCAACAATAGTATATACTGCATATAATACGACACACCAAGGAGACTTTCAGGACATCACTGAAGTATAGTATTGCTCTATTGATATAGTCACACAACCTTCTATGAGTCGATCATGACAGACTAGTGTGCTAAGAAGGGGATAACAAACTTATAGATTATGTTTCTTTCTGTTGGTGTCTTCTGTACATTTCAGGTTTATTTGAATAAAATACTGACTATGTTTACTTGTTTATTTGGGTAAATCTAGCAGCCATAAAAGTGTTTGAAAAATTGGTGTTCTGATTAAAACTTATTTGATAAATTATGGGATGATCAGGAATAGTGTTACAATAATTGCCATATTTTTCATACCTGCAAATACTTTACATTTGCAATACCAGTCCAGTTAATTGCCAGCAGTTCAACCTTGATATAAGGCTCTGTGTATGCTGTAAAACAGAACAAGACACGCTGGTCTGTGAGACATTGTTGGAAACTGCTTTTTTGTATTATGGGAACTTAAAAAAACAAATAAAGGACCCAGTAAACCAAACTAATGTTTTAGAAAATCAATGAAAATTAAATTAATGCATTTTAAAAGAAAAAGTATATATATATAAACATTAAAGCCACCTTAAAATAAGTTAAAAGGACATCTGTGTGGCGCCTGCAAGTGCATAGACTAGACGACAGGGAACATATCTTTTCTAGTGCATTGTTCCGGTTCTGAACTGTATAATAGTTTCTTTGTGGACATTAAAAGGACCTTTTTCTACCCTTAAATTTATTACAATATATAATAGCTGTAGCTCATAGTTTAAATAATATATTTTGATGGACTTTTTAAGGATTAAACGTTGGGCATTTTCTTATTAGAAAATCCTAGACCATATCAGTATTTTAGAGAATGATGATGTGCTGTATTCTCTCGTGTACAACATTTTTTTTCAGGAGGTCAGATAATTACACTGAATATACATACACATATACATACAAACGCACAACAAAACAAAGAATCAGAGCACACTCTCGTTAAAAATAAATAAATAAATAAATACATATCTGAAGCATAAATATTGTGGATTTCATTAAATTATATGTCCATATATAGCCAAATTAAAGCCCTCTCTGCAGTTTTGTTGCGTGTTCATATTGGTCATTTCAGCAGCACCCTGGAATTTAATATATATATATATGACATATCTAGGTGTATAATACACTTTTTCTGCAAATCATTAGTATGACTTTCACCAGCAGATGGCAGTGCAATGCTACTTTCAACAGCCTCATTGGAGAGTGTTTATACAGGCAGCATAGTAATGGATAGATTCTATTACCTGAAGAAAAGGAGGGGGGGGGGAAGTATAAAAACACACACATCTTTCTATTTTCAAATCCAGCCCAATTCGGCATTCCTTACACTACGACACAGAGGGGAAAAAAAAGCCTTTTTAGTTTTTAGTTATATACATGTGTATTGGTAAAATATAAGTGAAAATCATAATTTCTCAACATATAGTTGGGATACCCTGAAAATGTGCGGAGTCTAAAGAAGAGAAAGCAACAGTTATATCATTTGCTTCTGGATTCTTTAATGCATTACTACTGGTAATATTAAATATTATTAGGGTGGTTAAAAGCCCCTTATCATAAATTGTAACATAACATGTTTTTCTGTATTGTTTATATTTTTGATCATTAATTGTTTATCTGTATACCACAATTAAATATGACAATATTTATTTTATGTTTTTCCTCTAGGAGGCGGACTCTGACTGACTTTGGCAACAAGCTGTGGCTTTTACTGCTAAATGTGGAGAAGTGAATTCTTCACGCGGTTTTCAATAGACTGTACAAAGTCAGCTTATTGAGTTGACAATTTGTTAAATAATATATTTCTTAAAGGAACTTGTTTTGAATACACCGTCTTCCATTTATACTGCATCAGTCACAAGTATACAGAAGGCTAGAATTAGTGTCCATCTATTCAGTGTTTTTACATCGTTTAAAACTAGTTAAATCTTTAGGAAAGATTTATGTCTTTTCTAGACATCTTTAGCTTTCCACCGTGTATGCTGTGAGGCTTGTCCACATCCTAAATGACGGTTTGTCCCTCCATCCAACAAACACATGCATCTATGTGTTTCACTGGCGCAGACCAATCTTTCTCCTAGTACATGTCATGTGGTATAAACATCCACCATGCACTTGCTGAATCCATTTGTTTATCTCAATGTTTGTATTACATCTTCCTTCCCACCAACCTCCAAAAGTTTACTTTACTGAGAGCGTGGTAGATAAGTAGAAAACTCTTGCAAAAAAAATATTTTGGAAAAAAACTTTCGGTAAACACTTTCATTTGTTTTTATATATCCTTAAAAAATGTTCTAAACAAAACACACAAACATAACAGCAGATGACTCATCTACAATAAAGAACACCAGACCAATCATCTTTAATCTGGATCATTAAACGAATGTAATGCATCACAAACACATCAACAAGATTGGTGTATATGAGTATATGTAACCTATTTTAAACAAAATCTTAATATATTAGAAATAAAAAGCATTCATGAATCATGTATCTGATATGTGGTTGGGAGTTAAAGGGTTAGCGTGAGACGCCACTCATGGTTTTATGTAACTTGTACTTACTTGTTGCTGTACACTCTATGTCCACTAGGGAGAGACAAAGACCAAATTTTATCGGAATTAGTGCGATCTATTTAGTCCAAATAGAATCTTGAATTGACAATTGTAAATATTGGTGTTAATATTGCAAACAGAAGATAAAATTGTAGATTATATTATATTAATATTATCTATTCTTTTTTATAGTCATCAATTCCACAATTAGAAGAGAAATAATGTATGTTAAACTTTTTTTTGTAAATGTCCCAATTTTAAGTTTATGACTTGGTTCTTCTGAGACAGGTCCTTCATAATGTATAGTAAGTTCAGGGAGTGAGAATGTGCAATTCTCCTGCAAACACCCAATTTAGTGAATACATCCTTCTGTTTGGCAAGTCATGTGCTTGTTAAGACTTAATATAACCTTAGGATGCTTGAGGGTTGACGTACTCCTTAAGAGTCATATCCTTGGAAGTGTCCCAAAGTCATACTATCACCACCTGCAAGCCCTATGCTCAGGAAATACTTGTTGATCTCTCACTTCCAGTTTGTGAGCTTACGTAGTTATCTCCATACTTATTCAAAGTGTTATTCCACAAAAACAAAACATCTGCTAAGTGATCTAGCACGTAAAGGGAAACAAAGACCTTTTCTGTGTTATTATTTTTGTTTATATAGTGCCAAGGATTTACGCAGTGCTTATTGCATAGTTTAAAACTTTGAGCAAAGGTCCCTGGAGTATGTGGGGTATCTAAACGCATACAAAATCGGTTACTCAATTATACACCCCACGAAACTGCCGCACTTTTCATGTCCTGGTCAGCAATATGTGAAATGTACATTTCTCTAAAAACACAATGGTCAATATTGCAACCCTTGGTGGTAAAGGGCTGGACATTGGCGTTCTAACATTAAAAACCTATCCTTCCAAACCATATGTTTGTAAATCCACAAACTTTGTTTCTCATATTGTGTAAAAAAACACTGAATAGAAAATACATTGTAAAAAATATTAATTCTATTATAAAGGTAATATCCCATGACGAAATATCCATGGTAGATGATTTAAAAATAACGCAAACAAGGACTGCACATATATAAAAATAGATTTAATTAAGTTTAGGTATGTTACTGATTCTAATTTACTCTTAAAATAGCTCGGTACTACAATTTACTCACTATTAAAACTGATTTGCCTCCAATCTGTCAGGTGCAGTATAACAGAGAAATCTTTTAAATCCTGGCTCTTTCCTAAAACCCGTATTAAGTAGTCCTGGAACTTGTTACTGAGATGGTATGGAGATTACTTAATTCCTTGTGCTACGCGGCATCAACCTGCCTTGGGTTCTTTAGGAAACATATGGAACCACCAAGGAGAAAATTGCCTTAAACTGCTTAAAAAGGTTTCCAGGTCGTGAACTGCTCTTGTCAACTGTCACCTTTTAATGACTTATTTTCTCTCCAAATATTCAATTGTGGACGTAACAAGGCTTGTGGATGAGCACATTACTTTTAGAAGAGTAATGGATGAACCAAATAATACATTTTGATGCTACGTAATAGATATTTCACAGAATTCCGAGTGAATACATTACTTTAAAAGCATGTGCGATATATTCATATCTTTAAAGAAAGGTTGTCTCCAGGAATACCTACTTCATGAGTCTGATTTATCAGTCTCTTTGTTTCTATCTACTGATTGTGAAAGCCATTGCGTCACTTTGTTATAATGTAAATCTGTAGCCAAAATAACTGAGAGAAGTAGGGATAAATCTATGAAATGTAGTATTTACACAACACATCAAGGAGCCCATTGGAAACTGAAAGTAATGTAAAATAAGGAGGTATAAGAAAAAAGAATATGCCAAGGTGAAAATCTTTCATAAAGGCCTGGGGATAAATGATATTGTATACTTTGTATCTCCTATGGCATGGAAATATCTTTCAGACCCCAAATCTATCTAACCTGCATATTGAGGAAGAGGAGCTCCTTCAGAAAAAAAGTTTTAAATCACTATTCATACTTAAACACTGAGCAACCATGTGTGTCATGAGAGTAAGTTTGGAATGTAATGTTGGAACTTCTCAGCGGTTATTACGCCTGTCAGAATATATACGACAGGAAGCTACTAAATATTGCCCCTTCTGTAGCAGCGCAGAACTGAACTTCTTTAGTCATAATACAATTATTATTAGGTTTACTTAACAAGAGGTAATTTCAACATTTAAGAAAAATTGTATTTAAAATAACACGGGAATCAATGAAAACCTACAGAGACACCACAGAGGTTATATGCGACAAATTTTATTTCAAGCAGGACTATCCCCTTGCTTTATATTTACTGTATATCTTAAATTTAGAATGAGACGGATCAAGGCCTGAAAGGAAGTGCCAGCCAGTTGAACTTTAGTATTAGCTACTATACAAACAATGTGAATGCAGGGTTAGGGTTAAGTTGAGTGAACTTCAATACATATACGTATAGTATGAATGTTTCTTTTTGTGATTTTGAGTCATTATCCCAGGGGTTAAAGTATAAATCTTAACATGGTTCATCGGCCTACTGTCCAAAGAACCCCAAGCAAAGCTGCTTGAACAGCTAATGACTCCAAAAGCCTTCTTAGATTTGCTTATTATTTGGTGATGTTTCAGGGTATCAACCCATCCATTAGAGCTGCTAATTATACCATTGCCTGGTCCCTGGAAATATGGATCCTCTAAATAGTGGTTTTGTTTGGTAGTAAAGATAATATATATCTTTCAATCTAGATTTGTCTTAGACGGATAATATAAGTTAATAACGATGGGGCATAGATCTGTATAATATGTGCCCTGATGACTTCTGGCGTCTAAATGACGAGGGCTTCATATGGCATAACATAGCAGGATTAAGCAACCTCCGTCATGAAGCACAAGCTCACTAGAGGAGATCAATCTAACAAAATTAGTCTATTCAAACCTCACTAGTATTCACTTGATGTTGAGTGTCCCTTTTTTTTTGCATTATGTATCAAATGTAACACACACATAACAATAAAAGGTAGTCAATTATAAACTATTACAAATATTAATTATTGAAGTAAAACAATCAAAATGTGTGTTCTACAATGTCGCTGGTAGTACACACATTTTGATTGTTTTATTTAAATAATAAGTGTGAGCGCAATATTTGATTAAATAGGAGCTTGTGCATTTATTTTAAGGCAACCCTATGGCAAACATTCCCCAGATAAATGTGAAACCTGACTGTCCCATAATATTTTG
>VKOC01001554.1:0-93671 GCA_009364415.1 Spea multiplicata | reverse complement strand
TCTGCCCCCAGATATGCCTTATTACCCCCCACCCCAGACTCACCAATGCATGGATCCTCCTCTCTGGCAGACTCTGCTGCTGCATTAGTTCCGCCAGTGTTCAGCTGCCGGAGAGGAGGATCCAGGTCTCCTGCAGCGCTGCTGGGCATCTAGATCTTAGTCTTATAGTCAGACCTCTTTTTGAGGTGGGATCATAAGACGACCTTGAATATAAGACAAGGGGATTTTTTTTATTATTATTATTTCTTTTTTTTTTGCTCTGGGGAAAAAAATGTGTCTTATATTCAAGCAAATACGGTATATATATTTTAACATTGCATGTTCCACAATTCTTATTACTATTTCTCTCGTAGTAGATTCTTTCTCTTTTTTTCTTCATCCCAGTGAGAGAATATGTACTTCTGTTCAGGGTATGAAACAGAAACAAAACTGATTACTTATATAAAAGAAGCAGAGTTGAACTCGACAGCTTGTGGAATCACTATGAGTATCTTCCGACGGCTGTCCTCTTATTGCTAATCTAAATGTTTCGTGTTCAATCTTTCTCCATATAATTCAAACACTAGCGCTGCGTTTCCTCACTGCTTAAAAATAAGAGGTGTCAAAAAATAAATAGGGATTCTACATATAATTTCTTAGTAATGCCAAGTAGGCAAACTCTGCCTCGAGCGATGAATTCTTCATTAATCATAAAAGACGTTTTGAGTAAATAAAGAATTTCGGAACACTTACAGATCCTTCTGATAGTGACTTCCGTCGTGAAGTATGGAGAGATAAATGCTGATACAGTAAAAATTTCTATGCGTTACAAAATATCCCTCAAATAAAGCTATTCCGTAAATAAATCACAGCACAATAAAACATATCATTGGAAATAGCAGTTTATGACACCTTCCTTTCACTGCCATTTCTGTACCAGAAGTGTGTGTTTTATGATGTTCTAAAAGAATAGAAACTCCGGAACTCTATAATTATAAAAATGTATTTTTAGAGCCCTTGTATTCCGGGGTGGGGGGTTATTTCAGGGTATTCCGGCCTGGACCGAAAAACTGACCTAGAGGTCTTTCGCCTTCCCCTCTGTAGACGGATGGAATATGAGTAGGGCCAGCGGAGGTAGAACTAGCTGTATCAGAGGGGCAATAAGTGAAGAGGTTGGAAGAAGTGGGCAGAGGGTGATTGAGCCAACCTGGGGAGCAAAGGCTTTCCTCAAACAAATGTCAGTTGTGATACCCAGAGCCTCCAGGATAAACGTGGAGACTCCTTGGGAATGTTTAATGTATGAATGCAATACTTCATTAGGAGACATCAGTCAAGGATCTGAATGATTAAGGAGAATTGCCAGTTTCATTTTTCTTATAACTGTCTACAGTAATCAACCTATACAATTACTACACATATCTCAACGAAAACAGTCACCATATTGAATGCCTGGGTTTCAATGAGGGGAAAAGGAACTTTTTTGGCACAAGAAAAGCACAAGACAGAGGCACTAAACACTTTTTCTACACAGAATACCCAAACATGGGTAAAACATTGAACTGGCCAGCCCAAAAGAAACCAGCACCCACCTAACGTATCTGCACTCAAAAGGTTAATGGCTTCTAGTGGCCATGGGAAGACTTAGAGGTAAAGTCATTTTGTCCTCATCTGAATTATTTAACTGCCCTGCCATCAAGAGGGTACAATCTCCATCCATGAGTCCCAGTCCCCCTCCCCCTGACCAGTCACTGGCCCTATGGTCACCACATAGAGAACAATGACAGAAAAGAACCAACTATCCTACATAGTCTGCCCTTTTCAAATCACTATTTTAACCATGTATTCTTTTGAATAACTTGCCTGAATTCCTTTACAATAGGGGGTTATAATAATTCCTAAACAGGTTTAAAAATGAAGAGATCAGAACAAAAGAGCTCCCATCATAGAATATATAAATAGAAATCCTTTAATTACTCACTGCCCATATTAGATTCTAGTATTCCTAATAGAAAGGCAAACAAACGTCATATTCAGATAAGTGATATTATGGTACATTTGGCCGTTGTAAAACTCTAATCGCTGCCCTCCCTTTCGTTTTGGTGCGCTTTGTTCATTTTATTTGTCTCTTCAACCTCATTAGTCTAAAAGTGACCGATACGGTTTCCAACATAGTAATTTGTTCGACAAACCTGGACCATAAAGTTTAGAACTTGAAACGCTGCCCTACTGTTAATCAAAACGAAGGTGAACAGCCACTACAGTCTTTACAGAGGAAAAGAATATTAAAGATTCTTCATTCTTGAACATCTGCTGTTAATTTAATGAATGAATACGCTTAAGAAATCTCGCATTTTGTTTTGCGTTTTTTTTTTATGATGAACTTAGTTTCACAAATAGTCTTCGCCGAGGATCTCTGAGCCACGCTGCGTGACTCAAAAATCTTTTAGTCGGTTTCTGAATAGCCAACAACTGTTGCACGGCAGGAGGGGAAATTGGTTGGCACAAAGTGCCACTTGAGATCAGTGTACTTGACATTTGGTGCTTGTTCATCTTTATGGTTCTGGTATATTCGTTCTGGCATAATCTGATCCAGACACTCCAGCAAGATAATAATAGATTTTATTTTGCACAGTTATTCAAACGCCACGGCAGCATTTGTCTCTAAGGCAAAGTCGGACTGGGAATTAAAAACTTCCCTGGAAATAATTAATTACCAGCCCCATATTTCGTGGTGTCATTTTTGGGCCTCAGATTTTTTTTTTTTGTAAAATAGGGACAATCCATGCATATTTAAAGTATAATTGAAAAATACATTAGTCATAAATAAGATACAAATGAAAATGCATAATTCTAATATCACTGTGACCCATGACATCATGTAATAGTCTGGGACCAACAGAGCGCACCGGCATAGTTTGACTAACATGAAAAAAATATTACATTAAATATTAATATTAAAAGTATTAAATGAATTGTTTCAAATAAGTTACTGAAAACAAAGTTCTCTAAAACACAGAAATTACAGATGGATGATCTAAGAGGAGGGTGCTGTGTAAGTATGTATGCACAATATAGTTCAAAAGTTTGGGGTCCACTAAGCTGTTTTCATAAAAAAAAAAAAAAAAAAACATTTCTAACACAATTGCAAAAGGGTTTCCTAATGATCAATCAGCTTTTAAAGCTTAAACTTGGATTAACGAACACAACATGCCATTGGAACACAAGAGTGATGGGAGTGATAAAGGGCTTCTGGAACAGAAATTAACACAAATGCTAAACAAGTTTATTTCTAGTTCATTTCTATCGCAGGGAATCCAGAATTTAATTAACTTTTTTCCCATTTAAGAACAAAATCTTGAAATTTTAGTTGCTTTTAGACATCTCATTACTACAAGATAGGATAGTATAATGAAAATATCAAGAGGAAGGATATTTAAAGGAAGGACTTTAAAGGTCATTAATACCAATTCAGGTTTAACCCCTTAACCCCTACATGTACGGGCTCAAAATGCATTGTTTTCAATAGGTTTAGGGACCGCCCATTGTCCTTAAGGGGTTAATAATACATTATACAATAAGTATCTTGAATGTGCAGCACATATAAAAATAAAAAAAAATGTATTACTCTACCGGCAGCTGATAAATACAAATGTAACAAAAACAACAAATCAAGATGTCACTGGCGTATAATTCTCCTTCCAAGCTGAAACATAATTATACTCTGATACTCCAGTATCAGAGCAGCTTTACTATCATATCCAACAAGAGTAAAGCAGCGAGCTATAACAGTAATTAACAAGCATTTCTCTCAAACAATTCCCTTATGTACTTAAGTCATTCTGGCAGACTGACTAATAATTGAAAGGGTTAAACGCAAGGGCACAGCAGAGTGAACTGCGTTTAGATGCTTTTATCTAAACCCAAATATTTAAAGATTCTAGCTATTCGGGGGAAACAAACGCGTTGGATACGGACGCCGTCAGCCTGGCAGCTATTGAATTACACGCGACGTTTATTGGCATACATACTTGTTTCGTTTATTTTGCCTGTTTCTTATTCACCGACATCTGTATTTGCCCAGAAGGTTGGCACATTGCACCCACTAGATTAGGAAGCGATGATGAACAGAAGTGTGAAAACTAGCGTGCCCTCGGGACCCAAACGTATCCAGCGCGGGATTATCAACGCTGCCTTGTATTATCTAAAATTTTTTATTTAGTTCTTAGAGTAAAAACAATATGTTAATCTGAATCAAACAGAAAATAAGTTTTTCTTCCCCTAAATCCTTTTTTTCTTCTTCTTCTTCTTTTTTCTTCTTCAGGGTACATATTTCAGGGTTTATCTGATCTGTACGTCATTGTGTGCGCTCCGTTACATAATGTCGTAGTTACTCTAAGTCACAGATCTCTGAGGGTCCCACTCGTAATTGGTTTTTACCAACCCAAGACAAGCTAAGGACCCAGCATCTAGAAGATCCAGCCAAAAACAGTGTTTTGGAAGAGAAACACCATGCTTCGATTTTGCACTTTTAGCAGGTGCTGGCTTGGTACAGTCATTCTAGATGGCACAAAAGTAATCTTCTCATCCACGTAACCTCAGCCTTAAAGTGTTGGCTAAGTTTTGAGCTTGGAAGGGGTGAAACCAAAATAATTCTAGGATCCCTGTCTCAGTGACCAATGATTTACCCCAGGCTACCTCAAAATGGATCTTCTAATTGTATGTGACTAGTATCTGCATTTGGGAATCCCGGTGTGCTGCTGGCCAACATCACCACATATATTCCCAGCCGCAGAAAGTAGTAGCTTCACCTTAAATTGGTTGGGCTGCCTGGCCAGTCTGGCCCTGTTGGAAAGCCCTAACTTTCACATAGGGTTGTCTGCTTCATATATCCGACCTAAAGAGCTGCCTAGGGCATTGAGCCAGTAGGGGATGCCACCATATTCTTTTCTATAGCCATGCAAGTGGTGCCGGAAATATGCCATATACCAGGAAAAACAGGAGCTAGCTTGGATGAGGCTTAATCCCCCAGGTATACACCCAGAATTTTACATATTTAAAGGGGAAGTCCCACGTAAAAAAATAAAATATATTTTTCTAATTGAGTATGAAACCCTGTGCTATATACAGATATGTAGGTTGGCATTAATAAAAACCTTGTTTTATCTCAATGAACCATTATTCACTGACTCGAAGGCTGTGATTGTTGTGGCTACCACACTGATTGTTTAGGGAAATGCCAATGAAGTCTGTTCCTCCACATTAGTCAGAGTGTCCAAGCAGGGCGATTAAGACCGAGTCATTCTAGCGTTTACCCAAAGAGTACGATAAGGAGTCAGGGTGTTTATTTAGTAGATTGGGCTAAGATAACAGGGCGAGAACAAAGGGCTAATATTCAGCTCTCGGAAAACATTTTTTAAAAAGAAAAACAGTACAATATATCCCAAAACTTATTTTGAATCTGATACCAGCCATAAGGCAATGGTGGCCGTTCTCCTTTAATGATCTTTTCTTAGTTTGCCCCTACTATATGGCGGTTACCCTTTACTAGTACCCACATACAGAAATCCGCTAATCACTGGAAATTATAAAAGGAGGGTCACGATTAGTAGCAATTTTCACGTCTGCGCTACACGCCGTTCAGTTATTTAGCGGCTCTCTGACGAGCTATTAAAGAGATACACGATCTGAAACTCTGACTTTTCTCACTCGCCTCCTACATTACACTCTCACACCACTCAAGGCGGCAAATGGAGCTGACAAAGTATTTCTCCCGTAGCCGGCAGATATCAAAAAGGGCTGCCTCGACATTTCACGTAATATTAAGAGAAAAACACACACACACACACACGAAAAAAGTTGATGCGTGCTTTTAATGGCGTTTAATAAGCCTTTGAGCTGCTGTTGTTGTTTCAGTGCTGATTCTGCATGAATCCCTGTGGATTTGGAATTATTTTTAGGCATGATTCTCCGCAGGGTAACAATCCTACTAGATTCACCGTAATTCTATCAATGCTGATACAGTCGTAATACGCATGCAAATAATAATCAGAGAAGCGGCATTCACCAAACAGCTTGATTTTTTTTTTTTTAATCGTTAATCTTCAATGAGCTAAATTGCATGCAAATGAATAGATTCATATCTGAACGTCGTTAGCTTGTATACAGAGGACAATTGTTATTATGGTATTGGATGCACTGCCGGGACAGAAGAGGCGAGCGTGATGAACAGCATCGGATGACTCTTATGGCCCATGGGCTACAGCAGGGTTAGATAACTAACGGGTAAAAAGGTCCGATTACACAACATATTGGGATCCGTAGTGAATCCCTCTACGTACTGACCAATGTGCCCATATCATCTAGCCTATAAAGTATCTAACAATACATTATCTTAAATATTTATGTATGCTGGGCAACTTGTTAAACCTCAGTTCAATAATCAGTAAAACAAATCTGATAAACTGATGTATTATATTCAGAATTCTTACCCCCTTTATAATCTGATTACAACAGGTCACCTAAATCAAAATGACACTTTTTTTAGTCGCTATGGATTTATATCTATAAATCAATATGGCACGTTTCACTACGGAAAATATGTATTTTTTGTCCATAGAAGTATAAATAATGAATATTATTTTTCACTCATTAGAGAATGCGGCACATCAAATACTCTTTAGCTCATAGTAAGCGACACGGTTTTATTATAACACAATTTAAAAAAAAAAAGACACTGATAAGCTAACATCTCAAATCAATTGTCAGCCTTTAAAACCACTTGGGTACCTTTTTATCCGTTTTAACATATAAAATCCTATCAATAAAAGCTTCTCTTTTTATAGCTTAACAGTCATAGACTGGTGCATATATTCCACAATATGTCATCAGAGGACACTTACGTTGGATATAAAGGCAAACCATTTGTACATCAGTGGTATTTATGTATGCTAAATGCCTGGAAAAATTTACTTAGAACGTATATGGTTTCCTTGATAATAATGATTTCTGCAATCTTAAAACGGTCTTACATTAGATACACGCTATATCGAAGAGATTATTCATCGGCAGATAAAACCTTTATTTGCCCCATAAGTGCCACCTGTCTGGGAGGGGGTGATCATTCTCCTTGCCATATAAGGGCATTATAGCAAATTAAAAACACTTTAGCACTCAATTAAAAAAACCACTTGCAAATTAATAAAAAAAAAAACAAAAAAAAACTTGGCCAAATTATAAAAAAAAATAAAAAAATAAGCAATTTTCTAAAATTCTATCTGTCCTAGTAAAGCAGGGCCATATTTAATGAAAGTAATGATAAAACAACCTCCATGTGTAACTTGAAAAGGACATTTTGAAATTGGGATATATTTGTAAGTAAAAATAAGTTGAAGTTCACCACTGGAGGGATTTTTACATGCTGCCACCGGGGTACTGAAGGCACATAGGACATAAGGTAACATTTACATTACAGCTTGTTGAATGTATATGAAACTGGACACGATAGGGTTTATTCAGTCTATCTACTGACTTTCTAACCACCTATGGATTTATCCATCTAGTCTACCTACCTTTCTAACCACCTATGGATTTATCTATCTACCTAACTTTCCAACACCTATGGATTTATCCATCTACCTAACTTTCCAACACCTATGGATTTATCTATCTACCTAACTTTCTAACCACCTATGGATTTATCTATCCTACCTAACTTTCTAACCACCTATGGATTTATCTATCTACCTAACTTTTTTTACAAGCCATATTAAGCTATTCAAATACATTTAAGCAAACTGTGTATGCCATCACATGATATAAAGGTAATGAAAACATATTTCCCCTTTATATCCCCCAAACTGACTTCTCTGTGCTGTACGCTGAGCTTCTCTTTCCATGAGCTGGGCCCTGCCTAATTGGGACCCCTTTTTGGTTTCACCTGGAGTCTCTAGGTGAAGTTCTGCTTTCCCAGGTCTCTCTGCTCTTTCGCTGGAACAGGAGAGCAGTGCTTAGCCACACCCACTAGTCACCCGATTCCTCGCCCACTGCCCGGCGAATCAACCCTTATCGGGGACTAGACCTGCTCACTGATTGGCTAATCACACCCTGCCCCTGATATCGACACTCCATCCGTAGACGGAAAGCTGTGGGTAGCCTGTCGCGAGACGTTCGCAGATGTATATTTATATCAGTGAGATGATTTTCAAGAAAGTTAGTAAGAATGTGAATAATTCATGAGTGATACATTATTACTAAAACGTTTGATTGTCAGCGGGGTATAATGTTATCTGTGGTAACAACACACAGTTCCAGTTCCTGGTTTTCATCTGAGCAATCATCATTTTGACAGCTGTCATTCTTTAATAAGGTTTTAGATAGATTTTTGCCATCATTAATGCTTGCCTCCATACACTGCCAGCAGCAATTGTTTTGACATCTAATTGGCTAATTTGGTCACAGATTACATTGTGAGGCAGTATACCAACACGCGCCATATGCTATTTCTTTCTTATTTGCAGAGTACGTTATTAAAATAATGGCATCAAAAGATACTAAATGTGCTCATAACCGTTCTAATGCCATCATGGAACCATAACTGGCAACAACTACAAGGACCTGCATTCATTAAATAAAGTAATTCGAAAACATGAATTCATTAGGCTCATAATGCATTGCAACATGTCACAAAATCAATTGCATGTGAAAACTAATACACACGGTGGAATATAGCTGCCAATAGGCCTGAGTTACAGGAAATATGCTCAGCTAGCAACCAGGTCCCACCTACGTAACTTGGAACTTTCCTGGTTTAATCTGGAGTCTCTGGGTAAAGCGTTGCTTCCCTGGGTCCCCGGGTCAAAATCTTCTTTTGCCGGGCAGGGGAGAGGCATTTAGTGATGCACCCCCTCCTACTCATTGTCCACTTCCCGTTCTACTGCCACCTAATTTAAGGTGGGAGTAGGCCGCACACGAAACACACAAAACAACTCGACTAGAAGAGGTTCCCAGGTTTGCCCACCCGGTACTCCGTTTCTAAAGCCATTTATACAGGTATAACAGCAAAACATGTACTGCCGATGCAAAAACAAAATGGAGGCAGAGATCAAAAGTGGAGTCTAGTCTGGATGTGGTTAAAATTCCATAACAGTTTTTTCTTTTTTTAGTCAACATAAAACCCCCGAAGGGTTATGCTACCTTTTCCTTCCCTCGCGGACCAAAAGACCCCCGGGAAAGCTGGATCTTCTTGGTCCTTCCTCGCAGCAGAAAAACCACGATTCCTTTTTATGGAGCACTGTTACACCATGGCCTTTTGGGTGATTCAAATATTCCCATACTTGATATCTGCTTACTGTAGATACAAATCCTCTTTAACGGTAGTATGTGTACCTGTGTGTGATGTTTATAATGTCACAGACATGCCAAAAGCATTTCTAGCTTCATTAAGGCTTCTAAGTATGACTGTGAATAATTTATGCAATTATGTAAGGCTTTTTTCTAAATGGTTTTTATATGAAGTTAAGCTTGTAATAATTTAATTTTAGACTGATTTGTAAAAAAACTGGTTTATGACTGTATAAAAAAACAGTGTCCTGCACTCATACCTACCAAATTGTTTGAAGTTCTAGAAAAGAGGTACATTTGTATTTCTTTCCTAAAGTATAATAGTACAATAAATACTACAGAACTGAAACACAATATAATTAAATATTAATTGTATTTCTTTTTATTTATTTATTAAAAATATATATCTTGTAAATTATACATTTCACCAGACGCAGAGAAGAATTACATGATACGGGATGGGGAAGCTGATAAAATGTCAGACAAGGTGATATATACTGGATTATGTTCTCTGCAATTCTGTCAGCACATGTACAACTTGTCACCAATTAGCAATATTGCCACCGAGATCTTTACTTTAAATAGAGCAGAAAGAAAGTTTCGCACATCATACTCACTAATAAAAGTTCGTAATTGATGTTGGGTAGAATGAGCACAAAAAAGATACTTACAAGGAATGATTCCATCTGATATCTAGAAGTCAACCTGACATTGGGCAACATCACTTAAAAGGATGGTATTCTGTCCCCTGTAGTCCCCCAAATAGTAAGTACTTTAATACGCATTTTGTAAAAGGGTTTTGTGCCCCTTTTGGCAACTTGAAGCAGCCTGTGGCAAGAAAGTGCCCCCATTCACATCAATCTCTACATGTATGTGGGGCGGTCACAAGTCTTGCGTGACCCTGGGCTGAAGTGGGCTCGCTATGAGTATAGTGAACATGCACAGTGGCATGATATGTTTTGCCAAGGGGCTAGAGGATGGGAATATATTGAAAATGCGGAATTTTTTTAAAAAAAAATCTTACAGTCGTAGCAAGCAATGGAATGATCCAATCAGAATGTCGGTCGCTATGGTAGTAAGATCCCTTTTTTTTTATTAGTATTATTTATACATTATACAACAACAACAAAATTATTACTTGCAGAGTTCTATTGAATTTTAGCTATTTTTCCACCTGAACTCAATTAAATTGTGTTCTTCCTAGTCCTGGAGTCACGATTGCTTAAACAAAAAAAAAAAAACAAAAAAAAAAACAGCTATTTTATATTTCTTAGGCCGTCTAATTCGTGAATGTAATTAGATCATGAGATAGCAAAACGACATAATTTAATCCTTGGGAAATGTCACTGAAAATTTTCCAGTCCATGTACTCTCGTACTTTCCAACAGGTTACAACATTCGTAGCATTTGTCTGGCATTAGGCAGTCTTTGTAATACAGCAAACAAAATTGTATTTTACCGAAATTTTTATTTCAACTGTGCAATGAGCTGTGGGGTTAATTACCGCTCCTTTCACAAAAAGGTATTTCGAATGCCCTAATCTCAATCAAGAAATCACTTGGACTCGTGTTTATTTGTAACTGGAAATGATGCTTTCAGAAATAGACGGCTAGTGACGGCTCATTTGAGCCAAAAATCATCAGAATACAACACAACAGGCCCGGGATAGCGGAGAGAACCGTGTTTCCAAAAAGAGAGATTTTTTTTTTAATTTTTTTTTTTTTTTTTTAAGGATAAATTACCCTAAGTAATAATTGTAAAATAAGGTTCAAAATAATTGTTTGGGAAAATATTAAGGGCGTATAGATAAATAATCTCCTCATTTATAGTAAATTTCTCCAAGTAGTTGAGTGGCTAATAAACGTCCAAAGAGATTTCTAGGAGTATAACCCAGGTTTAACCCAGAATCTCCCAGTGAAGCTCTGCTTCCTCGGCTCTCTCGAGGAGGAAGTGAAACAGAAGGAGAGGACGGGTTGGATGGGAATGGATGGGTCCGGATGATCTGTTGAAGTTGTTGATCGTTCAGATGGCTGAGAGCGTTAGAAGGAAAGCCTGTACGCTTCTCGAAAAAAAGTGGGTTCCCAGGGAGAAAGGGTAACAACACGGGTGAAATGCTGAATGCGGGAGCGAAAAGAGGTAATGGCGGTAAGAGAGGGACTCAATTAATGCGAGGGACAAAGAGAGAGGTTATGGGTATACTTGGATAGGAGGGTAGAGGTATGGGGAGGTGCGAAGTGGTTAATGGCGGGAGTGAGAAGAGGTAATGGCGGTAAGAGAGGGACTCAATTAATGCGAGGGACAAAGAGAGCGGTTAGGTGTATATTTGGCTAGGAGGGTAGAGGTATGGGGGGTGCGGAGTGGTTAATGGCGGGAGTGAGAAGAGGTAATGGTGGTAAGAGAGGGACTCAATTAATGAGAGGGACAAAGAGAGAGGTTAGGGGTATACTGGGATAGGAGGGTAGAGGTATGGGGGGTCCGGAGTGGTTAATGGCTCTGTAAGGTCAGAAGTTACATCATGAAGCCACTCTGGGAGAGCTCCAGGTGCAACTCTGAGAGCTCCCACGTATGCCCATGTGGAGTGGCAAAAGCGGGAGAAAACTGGTGTCTTCCATCTACCTTCATGCTTGCAATCAATACCCCTAAGCGAAGCAGGTGAATAGCAAGTGTTCTATGTTAAAACCTTTCAACTTTTGCATTATACATGCATATACATTTAAATGACCTACTTATAATGGAGCAATTCAATAGAAAAAAATATAAATTTGATTTCAAAAGCAAAAGCTGCAAATGTAATTGAAGAAATTGCCCAATTAAACTTTAGATATTCGTTCAAAGAAAAAAAAAAGAAAGAAGGAAAGAAACTCTAAGGAAAAAAAACTAATAACAGAACAATGTATAATCAGAGCAAATTATAGTTTCGTAGATTTTAAGAGCATAAGCCCTTTGCAATCACCAGTCCTTTATTACATAAAAATTAATTTTTCTCTTTTACACGTTTTACAATAAAATCTATTTTTTATTGAAACTCGTGGGCGATGTAGTTTTAATTGATTACAAAGTTGACCCTATGTGGGCCGTCAGAGACATATTGGCTGCTTGGAATTCTCACATCTTAAGTGCACATTCTTGTGAACTCTAATAAAGGAATCAAATGACATGTGCTTGGCATAGTTAAAAAAAATAAATAAAATAAAAATGGTAAACAAAGAGAAAAAAAATTCTACTTTATATACTTTACTATCAGGGGTAGATGCTATTACAGTAAAGGAATTTAAACATTTTTAGGATAGCCAGAAAGGTATCCTGAGTCTAAGACGAGACCAAGGACGGATTTAGAGGAAATTCTATGTTTCTAGAATTAGAGACACAGCTATTATTATTAATATAAGTCTAGTTGTCCCCAGAGTTATTCCTTTGAAAGCAAATGTTTGTCTCCTTCAGTATTCATACCTTACAGCTTGATACCCAGAACAAAGATGCTTCAGTTTGTTTTCAACCAATTGTGGGGATATTTATTTAAATATAATATTTCCATAATTAAATGCATGCATTAAATTATCTTGTGCTTTTTTTGGTTTTATATCAGGGCAATTTGGTTTTGAGATAATTGTATTATTTTAGAATATACCACTTCAGAGGACCTGCAAAGCTGCAGCTTATTGCCCATAAAACCTTCTTCTGCCCTACCCTTCCTTACAAAGGCTGCCTGAACCATTCAACAGCAATCAGCATAGGGGCAGATCCAGAGCCCGGCCTCGGGCGAGGTACTTGCAGAAACACACACTCAAACTCGTCCAGACACTCACACTAACACACACACAGAGAATCAACACTAAAGCACACATCCAGACACTAACACACCCAGACACTCATTCTAACATGCCCAGACACTCATACACACACTGACATAACATAACACTAACACACACCCAGAAACTCATACAAGCAACTAGAAATTCAACACACGCACACCCAGACACTCACACACACATTCAGATGCTAACACAACCAAACACCCACACTAACATACCCAGACACTCAAATTAACACAGTCACTCAGACTAACACACACACTCGCACTAACTCACACACACTAACTTACCCAAACACACACCCAGACAGTAGGTTCATGTCACAGCTCCTACCATGGTAAGCACAAGTGGTTTTGTAATATATAACGGGTGCATTAAGAACTACTAAAAAGTAGGTCTGCCCGATTTCCTGCTGTGAAAACTCAAACCTCAATCAGTCGTTGGTCTCGCCTTAGATTCAGGAGCCATACGCAAATCCCGCGCATCTTCAAATTCCCTCCCTGTCCTAACAGCTATGACCTTCTGAGCTCCCAGGAGGTGGTGCTTTCGTTTTCTGGCGGGAAAGTATATGATTGGGTATGTATAGAATAAATCGTTTCACATTACCGTAGAATAGTCAGATGTTGTATGGAATCCTGACCTGCTGTTTAATAAAGTAGGACTTCTATTAGCAACAGAAGGTTTGTTTTTTTCAAAACCATTCTTTTACAATTAAAGAGCACTGATAAATTAAAGACCCTGAGGCTTCAGAAAGAGTCTAGGCCCAACATTGTCAGTTCATGTTTACGACCCAAGTAGGAAGAATATCCAATATCATTCAAATGGTAAAGCCAGAGGCTCTATCAATAAAGCAGCTGATGAATGGATCAAAGGAACAGAATTGGTATCCGTTTCCAATTGTCACACGCTATGGCGGATTCATTCAGCTTGTGCATTGGCAAATTTATATTAATTGTTAGAGGGTAGTTATTTATCAAGCAATGCGTGAACGTCATTAGCAATCATGTAAGGTAGAAGTCAGGATGGAAGTTGCCCGCTGGTCCATGACAAAGAAAGCAATTAACACGTTACCGCAGGAAACTTGAACAGAAAATCATAGACATGGAAATACAGCTAAGATCTCTAGCGAATGGGACAAGTGAGTACAGCTTGGAAATTAAACTCCGAAATGTGGCCGGATTCAATGCTCTTATCCAAAGAATTCTAATTTTATAACTAGTCATTTTAGAATTTTTTTAAAATGTAATGTTTTTTAAACAAACTATGGCACAACTATTCTTGGTGCCGATATCTCAAGCCATCTGTGAAAAAAACATGAAAAATGTTGTAATACTATTTTATTTATGCTTAAAGCTGTGACGGTAACCGTTCCCCCTGCACTTTATCAGGGTACGGACAGAGAGAATGATGAGACTTATATTTTATGGTGTATAACATGGAGTTTACTAAACAAAAGTCAGGAGCAGAGACTGAAAGGAAATTAGAGTTACAAGAGAAAGAGAAAATAACAAGACACGGTAAAAAAAGATGCCATCGAGTGATGGGCACCGATGGATAGAAGACATTACAACAAAGAAGGACTGTAATCAGCTGATAGACGGAGCTGATGTGATGGACATAAAAGGAAGGACAATGTGAAATGTTAGAGATGGAACACGCGGAGAAAAGAAAAGACTGTCTACAGAAATCGTATTTGCAGGTGTTCACCTGATTAGGGATATCCACCCTGACCTAATTTCCCCATTATTCCTCCATTTTTATTTATTCCACCCTTCGACGGAACCTGTCAGCCTCAGAAGGAGGAAAGCGAAGAAGTGAGGACAAGTATGGGAATAATTAAGCAGCGTTTGCAATGAATGGGACCAGAGGGCAAGAAGATCTTTGGAGAAGTAAATCTTTTGAGACCTTTACCGACTTGTCTTAAAACACATCCTTTGAATAAACTAAAAAAATATATAAAATATGAAGGTCAGGGGCACATTGAAAGACCCCGAAATTCAAAAGAAATCAAAAAAGGAGCTAAGAATTTAAAATCACGAGGAACAAACATTAACTGCCAGTTCGAACAAAAAATACACCATCTCTAGTCCAAAATCAGAAATTCTTATTACTCTGATAATTTTGTAATATATTCCGGCCCACGGTTATATGAAAGATCATCCTATGTGCTGTGAGTTGTATATCCATTGAATTGAATTGCCAAAAACCCTTAACTTCTTGCTCTAGTAGAATCAGGTGGGATCCAGAAGGGTCCAGGGCCGGATTGCTATCTGGCACACCAGGTATACGCCGGCCAAGAGCTACTAGCAGAAAAAAAGTAGCTTGCGCATATCCAGCTGTCGGCTGCACCAACGTCATCATGGAAGCCGCCAGACTTAAAATGCCAAAGTTGCCCGGCAGCACCAGTCCGGTACCATCTAACCATCTCACGAAAACAAATGCATCACGTTGGGCTTCTTCCATCCAAAATAATAAAAAAATATAATTACACAAGACAAGTTTCTCCATTTTCTTCATAACTCCCAATGCATATAGTATATTTCTTGATTAAAAAGTTTTTTTTTATTTTTTTTTCCTGTTTGGCCTGTGTGCTTACACTCTAAAACTGACACCAAAGCGTAGAACAATGAAAGACAGAAAACAGTTAACTAAATCAATCTATGCATCATTTAGGATTAATTCGTACAGTCATTAGTTACAGTGAAAGATCTACTTTTAAGAGCTAAATTGATGCTAAATAGGAAAAAAATTGCACGCGCTGGTAAGACGGTGCTTTATTGATTAAAAAGCAATGACTGTGAAACTAAGTTTGACCCAAGGAGCAACATCACATTACCGCGCATGTAGTTTGTTCGGTGATTCGTTTTAATCATCGCTAATTATATTAGCTTTCATTCCGTGGCGTTTAACTACAACCGGAAAAAGCAGAAAACACTCTCACGTGGCATTAACCCTTTAAGTAGCAGGGTTGACTACCATAAATGAGCTTAGAAGTGCTTTTGTTTACCCTTTTAGCATCTTAAGGACTACACTGAAACTACTATGTAGACTTTTAGTGCCAAAATTCAATTGTGAAATTCCATTTTGAGTGTCCTAAAGGCAAGAAACTGTTTGGTCGGGTGGAAACGGTTTATTACTTGACTCGACTGGGCTGGATTTGAGCTTAGAACAATTGACGGATTGGTGTGTGAACATGTGTGATTATGTTAGCGTGTGTGTCTGGGTACATTTATGTGGGTGTCTGGGTATGTTAGCGTATGTTGGTGAAAGTGTGTGCGGGTATTGTAGTGTGCAAACATGTGTCTTTTGGTATGTTAGTGTTTGTGTCTAAGTTAACAAAACTTTGTGTCTGGACATGTGAACATGTGTCTTTGGGTATGTTTTTCTGTGCATTTGGGTATGTTAATGTGTGCATTTTAGTGTGTGAAAATGTGTCTGGGTACGTTAGTGAAAGTGTGTGTCTGGGTAAGTGAACATGTGTCTTTCGGTATGTTTATGTGGGTGTCTGGGTATGTTAGCGTATGCCTGGGCATCTTGGTGAAAGAATGTGTACATATTTTACTGGGGGAACATGTGTGTTTTGGTATGTTAGTGTGTGTGTGTGTGTGTCTGGATATCTTAGTTTGCGTGTGTGCATGTATTTTAGTGTGTAAACATGTATCTCTGGGTATGTTTATGTGCATCTGGGTATGTTAATGTATGTATTTCAGTGTGTGAACAGGTGGGTATGTTAGCATGTGCGTTTGGGTATTTTAGTGGAAGTGTACACTCCGACCATGTGTCTTTGGGTATGTTACTGTGTGAACATGTGTCTTTATGTATGTTAATGTGAGTGCCTGGGTTCTGGGTATGTTAGTGAATGTGTCTGGGTATGTTAGTGTGTCTGTGTGGGGTAATTTAGTGTGTGAACATGTCTGTCTGGATATGTTAGTGTGTCTGCGTGTTAATGTGTGTGTGAGTGTGTGTAAGCGTTGAATGTCTGGTGTGAGCATCTGGGTGTATGTTTTAGTATTGAGTGTCTGTGTGCGTTTGTGTCTTGATGTGGGTGTTAGTGCGAGTGTCTGGATGTGTGTTATAGTGAGTGCCCCTCCCAGGGTCAGGCTCTGGATCCCCCTTTACTTAGAACACTACTACTACTACTTCCATTCATTAACTTGTGTCCAATACCTTTTTCCCCTCAATATTTATCAATGATCACATTGGGCCAACAAAACTCTTAGCGAATAAAGTCCTTTGTACTGTAGCAATGGGGAGTCCATGTCCTGCAATTTTGGGGACCCCCTGTACCATTGTACCCATCGTATAGCACTGTTGAATATAATGGGGATATATACATCAATTAATAGCAAAAATACCAGCAGATGCAGAGCTCTGAGGCAGAGATGCACCACCAGCCACTCTTATAGCCCGACTTCTAATAAGAGGTTATAACTGATAACAGACAATATTTATATTCATATAAAATATATATATATCTTTAGTATAAATAATTCAACGATAACCAAACTCTTTCCTGTGCCACACTAAAACATTACACGGTAAAGGAAATTTTAATAATTCAGAATATATTATGTCATTATTGTCATAATAATATTTTAGCGGCAGCTTGTGTCCTACAAAAAAAATTACAAAACTCATATGCATTTTTTATATTTTTTTTATGTTGTCTAGAACCGCACACATCAGGGGCATTTTTGCTTTCAACAACTTAGTAATTGGAAATAACAAAAAAAAACCAATATAAATCAGCATGCATCACTTTGTGGGTATCAATCATTTGCCTCGATAAGCATTTATTGCAGAATGATGCTTTCAAGAAACGGATCTGACTTGACAAAATTATTCTTCAATTGAGATAAAAGCTGCTAACTAAACTTGTCAAAACTGGTTACCTAAAAGCTAAAATTCCAATCATATACTCCATCTTCGGTAACGTCATCTTGTCATATTTGTTCTTTGTTGTGAATGTTTCATGGAAATAAATGCAGCTGTTAAAGTAAATTTGTTTTCATTACGCACTTACGCCACTGACATAGATATCAGTTTATAGAAAGAAGATATTAAACATGGAAGACAAATCGTAAGTCCTACCCAGTGCAGCATTTATAATAAGCAAGGCAGAATAACCACCATATATAAAAGGGGAGGGAAGTTACATGTGGCTGGGGACATGTGACTAACATACACACACACAAAAACATACATACCCTGATGCATTCATACGTGCGCCTCTCTTACATATGTCTCAATAACCTACAGTCTTAATGGGGTTTATTCATTAAATGGAGAGTCAGCAGAACAAGTTGCAAGAGAGCTCACTTCACTATTCATTATGAATGGCCAATACTGGAGAGCTTCTCCAGCAAGTAGGTCAGAGCTGGCCCAGCGTAATGTATAATTTAATGGGTTAGGAAACCAAAAAAAAAGTCATTGATTTCATTATACATGATCCAGGGCCAGAAGAAGCTCATGGTAGATGGGCCGTCATAATTTATAGTGAAGTCAGGGAGCTGAAACATAACCCTCCCCTTAACTTTCCCATTAGTGAAAAGACCTCAATGTGAGAAACACCGTTTGGCACAGCTGTCCTTTCTCCGTACATCCAGTGCAAGCATCCCCCACAGTCTGCGTTACATTTCTTATTTGCACTGAAAAGTTGGCAAATCTGTTATGAATAGAGTCGAGTTTGTGCTTTAGAGAATTTGTCAATAGCATGAAGGACTTCAGGCACGAGACGCTAAAGTCAGAGGTAAGAAACTCCATCCAAGGGAGGCAGGTGAAGGCATTTTGTTGCCTCAGCCCCATCTAACCCAAACAAGGACAACTGTCTCTTGGATTAACCGAATGGGAGACTGTCTTCCAATGGAACATAACAATAGCCCTTGCAGGGTAAGAGAAGTGACTTGCTAGAGATGTTTTTTTTGTACTGTGACATGGGGGACAACAGTGCAATGGAGTAGAAATGTTGTGGGAGTGGGGATAGGGAAACCTTGACCCAAAAAGTTTTGCTTTTTCAGAAGGGAGTGAACTCTGGCTAGACCGACTCTCTGGGCTTACCTGCAAAAAGGGTAAGACGATATAGGAAGCTGGTCATAGAGTTTAGTAGGTTCAGTTTAAGTCTGAGTGAACTTTTGATCGAATGACCTTCAAGGCAAGTCAAACTAAACCAGTCTACAAGACTACATATGATCATCATCTGGTGGTTCTTCTCTAGGTCTGGGAGTCACACAACCATTGACGTATCCAGACCTACAACTTCACACAACTTCTCTTCTCTTACATCTTACTGGCCAATTTGAAATTGAATTTATTTAAATCTGGGACACTACATAATCTCAGAACTATGTTCCTCTAATCAAAGAACACCTTGCATGATCCATTAACACTTAGAAAACCTTTATTATGTTACTTATTACTTATTCAGCCGATGTTTTTAATTATTTTTTTAAAATAAAAATGAACTTGGCAAAATGAACTTGTTCTCTACATTCTTTTCACTTCTTTATTGAACTTTTTATTGGCTAAAAAATGCATATTTTGAACTGCAGAAATGTTTGTGTTTCCTAATAATGATCCTTCTGAACTTGGATGAACTGGGTTTTTAGCTTCACTTTTCTTTGCTGGCTGCAAATTTCCTTAGGACAATTCAATTAAAAAATATGCATTACATATTGTACATTTTTGTATATCATTGTTACAGAATATATTAAACCATAATGTACTTTTATATGGGTAAGCAAATTGCCAACTTACAATATAATAACTGAAAACTTAATTTCGTTTTAAAGCTATGATGAACACTTTGTCAGAAACCGCAGTAATTTAATAACATAAATTTAAGAGCCGGATAGTTTCTGTATATTAGTAACAATGCAAATAATGCAGAAAATGTCCAATACAATTTACAATTTTGGGATAATGATAATGTGTTTGAAAAACATTGCTATACTTTTATGTGTTCTGGTACTTGTCAAAATGATACAAGGATACATTTTTGGTTTAAAAACTGCCAGTGTCAGGGTTTGGAGATCCAGTCTGGGAATTAGGTGAAGCATTTGGACAGTACCAATGAATCCATCAAACATGTGCACATGGAACAAAAATGATTTGGAAGAATGTTTTTGGAAGAAGTGTTTGGTCCGTTCATTTTTCGGGCAATGAATTTATTTTCCTGCCCTTTTGTTTCGGACACATTTCGAAGGGTTTTTTTTTGTAATTCAGATACAAAATTTGTTGTCACTAACTTTCATTCACTCGCTCTACTTTCTGTACTTCTTTCCCCACGGATCTGTCTGCAAGATTCTGGCCTCTTGGGCTACTTCTAAAAGGCAGCGTGTCCACCCAAACTGCGGGGGACAACCTTTACCCCATTCCTCCTATAGGATAGTGCAGCAGAGAGCCAAGACAAAAAGGAGAACGAGAAGTCGAGAAGAACAAGAAGAAGGAGTAGAACAAGAAGTGGAGCAGTACAAAATGAGACATGGTTGTCGGGGAAGTTAGGGAGACATTGAGAGAGTGTGTGAGAATGAACATAACAGAGTGAATATGAAAAAATGCATAAAAATTCTAACAAAAAGTGGCCTTCGTTTCATTTGGGGTCCCTCCTCATTTTGGGACATTTGTCTAAAATTAATGAAATTGACAAGTTTTGATAGAATTAAAATTTGTAAGAAGCTGAATGAACAAGTCTATAATAAACATACCTTCTATAACCACAAGGAATAAAAATGGGTTTGCCCAGTTTTCCAAAAATGTGCCAAATGATTCCATAGCACTATTCCAGCAATGAAGGTGGGCGATAGGAAAGTATAGACTGTATGGTTTATTTGAACAGGCCGTAGTGAGATTTTAGGATAAGTTAGGATAAGTGAGAAAACAAGGTAGGGAATTCCAGAGATCAGACATAGCACAGGTAAAATGCTAGAGATGGCAAAGGGATGAAGGAAATAGTTGAAGAGAGATAAAAGTCATGGAACGAACAAAGAGTGTGGTTAGAGGATAAAAGCTGTGGAGATAAAAGATGAGAGCTACTTGGGTCGCAGTTCTCTGAAGAGCTCTGTAGCTAATGTTTTTATTTTATTCTGGAGGTTATGGAGAATTGGTTTTGGAACTGGCACTGTGGGCAGAAGATGAAGAGTGGGGCAAAAAACCCTCGGGTGGGGTGTTCAGAATGCATTAGCGTGGTAGAAAACATTGAGAGGCTAATTATCCTGGCAGTGTATCAAAGGGAATATCTGAAGGAAGGACCTATTAGAGATACATTACGTAAGGCATGGGGAGACTCTGTAAATATGTGTCCTTGGGGAGAAATCAAACATATTGAGCAAAAAATTGAGAAAAATTTACAAACTAGTCAGCGGCACTTTAGTTGGAAGGAAATAGAAAATGGTGAGTAAGGACAATATAGTCTGAGTGATTTTTTCAATTTTTATTTGATGGTCCTATTAATATCTCCTTCTTGTCTTCTCTTTATAGTGTGCTTATAAATTGCCTCCCAATAACGCTGACATGATCTGTCCATGATCTGCTGAGGTAAATGAAGTATATCCTCTATACAGTATATGAATATGACAAATACATGATTGATCTTCTAAATGTGTATATATAATATCATTGTTATATAATTTAGGGGAAAAACAGCTAATGAAGCTATTTTTGCCTAACTTAATAGCTTCCGGAATTCTATAGAAAACAATACCAGTCATAAAAGATCAATCAATGAGAAATAACTAGCCTACATGACTAATTACTCCCATGTAAACCAATAGCTTTTCCCTCGGCAGCTAAAAGATAAATAAATAAGAAAAAAACGTTAAGTGGACTGTCACAATGATTTATGATGCAGGCATCAATGTACAACTTTCTGTCATATAAATCCTTTCTGGCGCAACCTAGTAATTTAAGATTTTTCATCCAAATTGACTCTACTTTAAGACCAGGAGCGAATGTTGTATGACCTTACGGGGTCACACCAGTTACTTTGTACGTCTCAATTTCATACTGCGATAACCATCTGGAGAGAAAATGGAAGGACTTACGGCTAAATTCCAAATCTGGACATCCAAATATCTTCCCTTTAAGACATACTTGTTTCTGCACATTCAATATGGCTTTCAGTTCTTTAGGTCTATTATTTATAAAAAGTATTACATATATTTATATCAAGATGCAGAATTAGAAAGGAAGTATATTTCACCCCTATGTGAAGATCAGCCAGGAGGGAGGGACATCCTGCTACAATAAAAGGAAGTCGACTCATTATAATCTGAGGTATATATATTTGACTTGTTCATTCAGATTCATACAAATTGCAGTAAATTCATTGATTTGTACGAAGCCCCAACAACGTGGCCAGACGCCTACAGAATCATAAAAAGCTCCTTCCTAGGTCCACATTCACTCACACTCTCATTCTTGTTCACTATCTCTCACACTCTAAATGCTTCCCTTCCTTCTCTGTTGACCTAAGGGAAATATGTTGGGTTATGTCCGCGGAGATGCGGCTATAAAAAGCAGATTGAGGATTGAAAATTGAAGATAGAATAGAGACGAGAGAAGAGAAGGTAGATGCATAAGAAAAAGTGGTCAGCAGAGAAGGGAACATTTACACAGTGTGAGAGAGTAAAAGAGAATGAGAGTGTGAGTGACTGAGAGAAAAGTGAATGAGAGCAAGTGAAAGTGAATGAAAGCGAGTGAAAGTGAATGAGAGTGAGTGAATGAGAGTGAGTGAAAGAGAACAATACACAACAATTAGAAAGAACAAATATGCAGGGTTTGAAATGTTGAGAGAGGAAGTGGAAAGAGAAATGACTAGGGCAAGCACTGAAAGTAAAGAAACCATTAGGACAACGTTCACTTAACATTTTTAACCGTAAACTGGATCCTGCACACATGGAATCTTCAGCCATCACCATATCAGGGAACGGAATGATTTGACCAAGAGTCTCTTGGTGAAGCTCTGCAGTCTACAGGCAGATGAGCTAAGTTTCATCACAACTCCCTGCTCGGATTTATCCCACACCCCATCGCTATAAGGCTGTGTGTGCCCCCTGAAAAAGCTGCACCTCCAGAAGAGTGGGAGCTCCAGGTAACTTACCCTAGGAAGTTCCCAGATACACCATCAACAGTGTTGTCACCTAACTCAGTACTGCTGGGTTTGGTCTTAAATTCAATGGTAAAGAGGGCTTGCATTAGGAGACAGGAGACCTCTGGCAAAGAGGGCAGGTGGGAAATACTCCCTGGGCTTTGTTGACTTGAAACCGTTGTGCCACAAATTACCTGCATATAGCACCCTGTCTAGACCTAGTTACAGGTTGAGATAGTACACGTTAATCAGAGCTATATAAATATGCTTATTCAGTTGGTGCACTTTGTGCAATTCCTAAAATGAACCCAGTGAACTAGAAATAGATTTTATCCACTTATTTTTATTTATTTTCTTTTGTACATGTCCTGACATTTAAACCTCGTCCCATTTAATACATACATACATTCACCAGAAAAAAATATATACATTTTCACCTTATCCATTTATCAAGTTGACAGATTTGAAAGCTATTTGTGAAATTTTTTGGTAACAGCATTCAGGCAGTCTTTTTACACCACAAATGGTCTGTCGTTTATGAACAGTTTATAAGCTGTAAAAAACTAATGTTTTCAAGGTAAGACACAAAGCAATACATAATCACATAAAAAGGCCGGATAAAACTATGAGTTTTGTAATCCGCTCACCTGCTATGTATTTGCCAACAGAACCACCAATTAATTATTAACCCACTAAACCATGAATGAGGGAAAATTAACGACAGCATTAAACATTATAATAAGGCTATGAAATCTATCGGCACATACAAATCATAATTCTTGAAAAATAACTAATTAATAATAAATTGAACTAGAACAGTAAAATGAAAATTAAGTGGCTCTTAAGCTAACATTTTAGAAAAACAAAACTAAAAACCGAAACATGAAACAAAAATTTTATTTAAAAAAAAAAAAGATATTAAAGAACTTAGGAAGTAGAAATTGTAAGTATACATTAGAAGGGGAATTAACAGGAATTAATAGTCTAATAAAACACCCAGGCTAATGGATAACAATACACCAGGATGTTTTGTAGATTTCTCTATTTTTTTCCAAAACAAAAATGTAAAAAAAAATATATATAAAATGTATTTTTTGCAACCATATACCAATACTATACTAAAATAAAATAAAAAACTATTTTTTGAATATTTTGTTACAAATATCACACTTTTATAACAATGTGCCCAAAGCACCTGAAAACATTGGGAGAAGATGAACGTGTTATTTTCTTTTACTATTGTTTGTCCACGGAAAACTAAAGTAGCCTTTTTGGACTGCAGAACTATTACATGCCACATCAGCCAAAAAAAAAGAACTCCTAGCAGGAACGTATCTTTTTAGTGCTTCTACAATAAACAGAAAGCCCCTTGAGCCGTTCAGTCCACTGGAAAGCTCCCGATCCTGGAGCGTAGTTCATCAGTCGAGGAAAGATTGCATTTTTTGGTGCATGATGACATTACCAGATGAGCTGTAACTGACTGCATATAAATGTGATTTTCCCTATTAAGCATTAATATGTTATAACAGATATTTAAATATAAACGTGTAAAATGATCGTTATTGCGGAAAGTGGTAACAGCTTATTTAACAATAAAGCGTCTGCATGTCGGCATTAGAGCTTGAAAAATGGATGAATAAAAACTAAAACTACCAGTGAAAAAGACATTTTTTTTAAATGTGATTTTGGCTCTACTAGCCGTCCACATTAAAAGCTGGCAAGGGGTACTATCACGCTGATCATATTACCGCCAAGCGCCCCCGACTAATAGAACGCCTCACGCCTTACGTTAAGTATAAATAATATAAGATGAACTATATAAACAGATTCTATAAGGTATAGAGTGAGAGTAGATTTCCATGGCAAAACATCTGAAAACCAGGTCACTTTCACGGTTAAACCATTACGGGTAATGCAAGGATATGTATTCATTGAGAAGGTTGTGCTTTGAATAGGCATAAGGTTATACAGAACATAACTTGGCCAAAGCCTAAGTATTATATAAGATTTTTACAGTGGTTAATAAAGTGTGAAAACTCGGTGGGTCAGATTGCTTATTTTACAGCAAATACCTCCAGAGATGGATGTTAAAACATTTTTTTTACATTATTTTATTTTTATTATTTTTGTATTTTTTTATTTATTTTATTTATTTATTTTAAAGCCAGATAAATAAAAGCTCCCAGTGAGGTGTAAACACACATGGGACAGCCATATTACTGCTGAATCAAGATGAGACCAAAGACTAACTAAGGTCTTTACCTTAGGAAACAATGGGTAGACTAGATGGGTCAAAATGTTCTTTGCACAGATACATGAGATTAAAAACGTAGAGTCCTGGCAGAGATAAGGCTTTAAATGGACCCCCAACGCTATTTTAGGTGTTTGCCAAAAGATTATGGCTCATATGATAATGGACAAACTGATGTCACAAGTTGATCAACTATCTTGGAACTTCCATAAAATATGTATTTCTCTCTCGTCTCTGTCTTTACACAAATACGCTCTCCATTACTATAAGCTCTTTCTCTGTGTTTAATAAATAAAACAGTTAAGAAAACTATGCTTTTTCAGAAAAACTGTGCTGGGCGTAATGGAAAATGAACCACCAGTAGTTAGTCCCAAGGAAATTATGGGTCAATGGCATTGTATAGTTCCAGTTCCAATCATCCTCACCCAACTACTAAGGGGTTTATTCACTAAAGGGAGAGTAAGGAGTAAAGTTCACAGGAGATTTGTGGTTTCAACCCCCTTCATTGTCCATTATAAAAAGTCAATACTGTCAAGTTTCTCCAGCAAGAATGGCTGAGCTGGCCGTATATAAAACGTAATTCAAAGTGTAAAGAGACTGAGTAGATCTTACGGATCTAACTATACATGATACAGGGATATGACCTCATTTAACATCGCTCAGACATAGCGTATAAGGACCGTGAGGGAGCAGGACACCCGCCTACCTCCTCCTGAGCCAAAAGTGGTAGCTTGTGTGTGCAGGTGTCTTGCTGTGTGTGTGTGTGTGTGTAGGTGTCTTGCTGTGTGTGTGTGGTAGTATGTGTAAGTGTTGATGTAAGGTTATTAGTCTAAGTCTGTTACTGTGTGTGTGTAAGTAGGATACTGTGTATGTAGGTATGTTTGTATGTGTGTGTGAGTATGTTACGCTGTTTGTGTAAGTATGTTTGTATGATAGCGGATATGAAAAAACTCTGTGTAGGAAAAGCTTAAGGGTCCCGACCTTATGTCTGGCTGGCGGGGGAGGAGCAGCATTTTTTGTTATGTCACTAAAAGGCAGCAGTGTGTTTGTGTATATGCATATGTATTTTATATACGATATACACACTAACACTATACATACTGTATATACACACACACACACCCTTTACATTATATATATATTAGTGTTAGAGTCAATGGGCGCATGTTAGTGTATGCTGTTGAAAAGAGAGAGTGTGTGTGTGTGTGCGCGCGCGTGTATCTAAGAGCAATGAAATGAACATGGAAGCTCAGGCGGTAAGCATGTACTAGGCCTCAAGACTTCTCACGGCGGCCCTGCCTGCAGCACTAGGACTGGCCCTTCCTAATGTATAGTGAAGTCGAGAAGCTGAAACTCAACGCTCCTTCCATCTCTCCCTTTAGCAAATAATCCTCTGAGAGTCTAAAAATAAGGGTAGCCATAGTTCAAAGTGGCATTATGGTAATAAAGGCAGGATAAGACCCACCATAATCTCTGGTTTATATATATATATGTGTGTGTGTGTGTGTGTGTGCTATACATTTGTTTCTAGATCGTTTTTGTCTAATCACTTACTGACTCACTGCAGCTGCTTACAATGGTTCAGACGATTGCCGTTATGAAGTCATAGCAAGCTACAGGTTGCTCGATATTACAGTCGCAGGAAGCATCAGCTCTGTGAATTATATTTAACATTTTCACATTTCTCTTCATACCGTTCCGTTTCTTTTTAACCTGACCAATGGATTTTTGTCTCTCGGTGACTTGATTACTCTGATAACCTCAATCAAAAGGCAATTACCCAGCGAGGGCACGAGGTAATTATTCCCATCAAGGAAAGATTGAAAGCACCTGAATAGACAGCTGCAATTCTCTATACAATGACATTATTGGGAGGGAAAAAAAATATCCACTTGAAATGATAAAATTCACGATGAAAGGAGCTGATTTTTTTGTGAATTTCTCAAAACGGCCAAATTAGGAGTTTGCGGTTTAACAAACGTGTTTACATTATTTATCATTGCTTGTGCTATTTACTAACTTTTTGGTAGTGCTTGTAAACAAAGCTAAAGAAACACGTGTAACAAGAAAAAAAAGCATTATTATAACAGCAAATAACCATTTTTAACCCCTTAATGACAAAGCCCGTATATGTATGGGCTCAAATTGCATTGTTTTCATTGTCCTTAAGGGGTTAAAATATATATATATATATTTTTTTTTAAAGAGGTATAATCGTGAGTGTTCTACCAAGGCCACCTGACATGGATCTGGAACCAAGTAGCATGGAGGCAGCGTGTTGACCGAATAATTGGGTAACGTAACCACGGCATTTTGGCCGACTACGTCCAGGCCTAGGATAGCAATTCCAGGGGGGGCAGCAGCTGCTCTGCTGCCTAAAAGGTAGCCTGATCGTCCCATTGGGCCAGTTGGAGAGATCAGTGATTTTTGTTTGAAGACCGCGGAGGGCTGTGCCGAGTCGGCTAAATCCTTCACAGTTTCCTTCCGCATCACACTTCCTTTAAAAGTGGATTGCCAGGATATGATGTCATATCCCAACGGCCAGAAGAGATTACATCTGATGTCCGCTTTAAAAGTGCAGTCGCACTGAGATTAGCTCCACCATGTCTGTTTAGTGATATCTGAGCAGCTCTTTAGGAAGAAAGTCTTTATACAGTTACAGGGTTCTGACATCAAGAATTCTGGATATCCCAGTCCGATCCCCAAACAGCTGGATACAGAAATTAAACACAACAGGAACCTCTCGTGGGATTTCTACTCCAAAGAGGGAGTCGCTAATCGCTATACATCATTTACTGCCAACTCCAGATTCCATCATTAAGTCTTGAAAAGAAGGGCTAAACCCTGCCCCTGACTATTTACTCCTGCCCCATTTTACCCCCCCCCCTTGATCTCCAGGTTAATTCCATGATTCTTTTTGGTGTCTAGGTGCACCGTTTCTGTTATACACGTTATACATATCCAATGCATGTATGTACTTGGTGATGCCGTTAATGCCTTGGATATGTTCTGTGCTGGAATAAACTGAGCCCTCTATGATTGGAATATGCATTATGCAGGGCCACCTCAGCCATTCCATCAGAGAAGTTTGCCAAGGATGACTGTTTATAGTACATTGTGAATTAAGGGAGGTGAAATCCCAACTGTCCTGCCAACCTCCACTGTCAGAAATAAACCCCAGTGTCCTACAAGTTAAGGAGCCCACCAGAAAAAACCAAATGGCTCAGCAGCTCCATCTGCTCTCTTTCTACGTCATCTGATTTGGATCCTACACATGCTAAGTTCCTAATAACCAGACCAATTCGGGGCTGTTGGCAGATAATGAGTTTGTATCTGTACGATACTTATATATTTATATTCATATGATATAATGGAAGAAAAAAATAAAAAATATATCTATCGGAATATTTGACGAGCTCTCGCTACATAATGCATATATTTAAATTTTGTTATCTACTACCATTATTTTAAGACAGTATATAAAAAAACTGATCACACTTTACTAAAAAAAAAAAAGTCATAAACTACCGCCACATCTAAACAGCAGGAGATCTAAGAGTCCACCTTTGATGAATGTAAATCTATTGTATAAATATAATTAAAATGAACAGTAACATTAAAAAAAAAAGGTTCTTTTCATCCATATAAAGTCATCAGTGGCAAAAGTTTTTTCCCCCACATGGCATTCGATAGATGATCAAGCTAGGGGCTCTGTGGAACGACTTGCGCGATACAGAAGATATTAAAGGGACGGTGATGTCAAAACTGCTGCTAGGAGATGGAAGGCAACCGCTGAAAAGAGAAAAGGCCGTGCCTCCGAATAAATTCTCGGATTGTTTAATTTCACGAAAACCCATCAGTAAAAGCAAATAGTGAATCGGAACTACAAATCTAATAGGTGTAAATAAAAACGTATTTTTATGTGTGTTACTTAAATACCAGTTATCCAACAGACTGCAGCAGGAGAAAAAAAAATCATATAGTTTTAAAATATTAATGGGTGGCTCAATGTTAAATATTTTTTTTCCATTAAGTCTGCTAATTTTTATTCTAAAGCATGCCAGGTAAAATAAATAAAATTAGCAATTCAAATGACTGAAATGTCTTAAGGTGTTCCTTAAAGATGGATACTCTAATGCAGAAGCCATTTATACCGAGTACAGAGATGGCTCCTACAATTACAAACAAATCATCTATCACACGCGTGACAAACTACAGCGTACAAACACCATTAGCGGGCTATGTAAACTATGTAAATATACATAAAAGAGCACAGGCTGAGCAATCAATTACCGAGTTACCGATTGAGATAACTTCACAGGAGAGAATCATTTATATATAGGGTCCAAATATGGTCCAAAATTATACACTAAAGCGTTACTCATGTTTCGTTGAATTTCTTTCCAAGAAACAACAAATTTATAGTTTGTATATTTGGCAATGAGTAACGCCCTGGCTTCTAGTCAAAGTTATCGCCATAGCCACGAATATCACTGGTTTATGTCAAATACCTCTGTTGTATGAAATAGCTGTTAAAAAATAAAAAGTTTCTGATTGCGACTTACCCTCTCAGATATTTCAGGAGCAATAAGACGCCGGCAGCAAATTGTATATCCAATTTTGAGAAATTGTTTTACGTCCAATCTAGGAAAGGACAAAAAATGTGCAAGATTAGAAGCTTGGCATGGTGATTACCCGACATTTTTCTCTCGCAAGTAAAATCACAACAGCGCTCTCACGTTCGGTCCCATTATCCTAACACCTCACAGGATTTATACTTTCAAACCAAACACAAGGATCGGCAAACAAAAAAAAATGCTATATCTTAATTTTTTTGGTATTATAACTTCAGTGTAACTTTAAACACCTTTTTTTATACACCAGAGTCACAAATTAAATAATGTGAATAAAATACATTATTTTGTCTAAATACCCCAAGTTATGTAATAGCAATTACCGGTAATAGACCACATTCACATATACTCAAACTCTTGCTTCAGCCCTATCCAGTTGTCTACACACTAGCCACATTCTAAAACAAAAGGGTCCCTCTTTGGCAACGTATGGTGATAGGCCTTAAGATCTGAAAATCTTCACCAAAATCCACAAGTGTCTCTTAAAAGGCTCCTGATGGCCACGTCTTTGGATGCAAGTTGTATATGCCTTTTTTCCCCGAACAAGTTGATCCGTTCAGATATATTGTTGTCCACAAAATGTAATTTTCTCATTTCAATCACTTTTCAAGGGAAAACCTCAAGAGAGAAAACCAGAAAGTCTTTGACCTTTGGACGAAAGATCACCTTATTTCTCTTGTATCCACTATATTGATTTATAACGTGGAATGTTTAATTTCATGATGTAGTTCTCTAAGCCAGTTTCCCTTTATAAAATGGACAACAAATTAGTCATGTGAACCTCTACTAATTAAGGTTACAGATAAGTCCCTTCAGAGTAAATCATCATCCTGCGCAGAAATCAATAAGACTCTACCTAGCTAGCAGGGGAAACAAGAAATTCAATTAGAATAAGATAGTTGATACAGTACGTATCTTGGGTTTCAGCCTCTCTAAAATGTCACTAGAAACCTCAACATTCAAAACAACCAAAGTATAAAGTTAAAACAAAAATTAAAAAAAACAATTTATATATATATAAATAATATATATATAATGTATATATCTAATATATATATATATATAATGTCTAATGATGTAGTATAATGGAGTCATTGACCTCACAGAAAGTCCGGGCTTTCAGGTCCACATGGTCATAAGATGCTGGAGTTTTATACATTCCCTAAATCAGGAAAGAGGAAGAAGTTTGTGGAAACGTTAACTTTCTCACATCTTAACTGTGGGTCTCTCTTGCCGGCCCTGCCATTTTTCATTCTAACTGGTGTTGGTTCTTGGACCTGCTAGAGCTGGAGTCCCATCAACCCTAAGAGTTGAGAAGTCTTTCCCGGGGTGTGGTAGCGTATTAAGCTGTTGTGCCAATACTCGTTTAGGTGACCTGTGTGGTTTTGTAACACACAACATAATGAACCCCCCAACCCCCCCCCCCACCAGATTAAAGGTTCTAAAGCAGCAGTGGGCAATTAATTGACCTTGTTGGTGTCCGTTAGTGTAACGAGATATTTGCCATTTAGTAAGCGGAACAAAGCAGCGCATACATAGTAAATGTTAGCTTTAAGATCCAAATTAAATTATTGTAAGCTTGTCAAAAACCAACCACCTAGCTTACTGTCTTAAATTGTTCATAATATTTTGTAGAGCATGGAGAAGATCATGGAGTGGAATATACAAACACATTTTTATATCATTATATAATCATTTTATTATATAAAATTACAGTTTAAGGACCAAGAACAACAAAAATGTTTTTCAACCAAATAAAAAAAGGATTTTCAGTAACAGCAAAACTTTATTTCATTTTCTTGGCATGACAAAAAAAAAGGTTATTTACAAAACTTGTCATATAAAAACAAGTAATCTCATTAACCCTTTATCATTTTGATTAAAAGAATTCTCCTGAGGATTTTAGACATCACAGTATCTGTACACATTAACAACAAACATATCTTTCATCCCCGTACAATGGATAGAAAGAAAATCGAGTGGTTGGTAAGGAGCTGTATGATAGTAGAGACACCACCAGTGGAGGAATATAGGGAAGACATTTGGATTAACCCCTTAATGACAAAGCCCGTACATGTACAGGCTCAAAATGCATTGTTTTCAATGGGTTTAGGGACCGCCCATTGTCCTTAAGGGGTTAAAAATAGATAAATGTATCTCCTTGACCATTAGAATTCCTGTTATTCTGTTGCCGTTCTACAAAATATTGGAGGAGGAGAGGAAGCAGGGATTTGTTTATAAAGTGATGATTAAACAAGATAAAAAAATTGGAAGCCATATTTAAAATCATATAAATATATAAACTTAGAATAGAACTCTGCTCTTCTTTCCCTGCTCTACCTGCCCAGCATTGAATCAAGGTGGACGCACTTCTACGTAGTAGACGGTACGTGGCAAGAGTAAGGAAAGTCTACGGGATGTCAATGTGTGTAAACTGGAGGAAAGAAGAGAGACGGAGAGGATATGTGATAGAAACATTTACCAAAGTATAGGACAGACATTTATTTCAAAGGAGGAGAAATTAAGAAAAGGTCATAATCTAAAACTAGAGGGTCAGAGGCTCAGATGAAAAGTAAGGAAGTTTTACTATACAGAGTAGGTGGTAGGTAACAGCCACCCACCAGAAGTAGTAGAGGTTAATAGACAGAGGAAATTTAATCATGCATGCTCTCTCCACCGTATGTATCGGTTTGTCGTAGTCTGTCAATTCTAGTCTTGTCATATCCCTTGAATATATATGTATTGTATTAAGCGCTGCGTAAACTGTTGGCGCTATATAAATAAAAGATAATAATAATAATGGTGTAATCTAAGACAAGCCCAAGGACCAATTAAGGTCTGAGTATTAAATCTCAAATTGTACGGTGGTGTAGCTACAGCTACATTTTCTAACTCGTTTGGATATGCCAAACATATTAAATATATGACAACTATAATAAAAATGTTCTGCATTTCTAGTCATGGCTATTCTAACTGGTGGCTACAGATATGTGAAAAGTTGAAAAGGTAACAAAAGCTTTGTATTTTTTTTTATACTTTTTTTTTTTTGCTGTTTCTCAACTCTGTCAACTTAGGGAAAAACACTAATAAAAAGCGAGCGCGATAACACTACTTTTACAAACGTCTTGGGGCAAACATACCCTTCAGCCAATGTTAACAGTTCCGTACAGTTCCCCCGTGCCTTTCACCGATTGCTCCATCAGTGATTTCAGATCTGTTATGTGGCTTGACATCTATGCACGGTAACGAAGGTATGCACTATAGCTGCGCATGAATAATAGATGCTGGACATAAGGCCATTCACCAGAGTGGGCTGGCGTGTTTCCCAGCTAAAGAAATGTCAACGGTCAATGGTGTGTTAGATACTAGATGTTAGGAAGAAATTGCTAAGAGCAAGTTGAGGTTATAAAAAAAACACTGGGTAAACCCTTAGGACTGGACCGATCTTTTGTTTGCTTGGAAAATTCTATATCTAAAATATATTATGTGTATTATATATTGATTAAAACTGTTAACGGATATAGCAGTATTGGTCAAAGCGAGATGGTGTCTTCAATGGTCAACATCAAACAGGGTGAATAGCTAAATAATCTTATTATATTATCTTTTACGTTGGTCCAATAAAAGGTATCACTTTTGACAAAAGGCTTGATTGTTTTTACATAGACAGAGACAAACAACGTTTAATTTTGACCTCATGCAAGTTTAGATATTTTTTGTTACCCTAAATTTATTTCCACGGTTTCATGAAAATAAATGAAATATTACGCATTTGGCTGTCCTTCTTTGTTCTGCTAAATTGTATGGGGGTGCTTGGTTTTTTTTTTGTCTCCTTTTGCCATGTAATCAAGACTGTCATCATGATGAATCTTTAAAAAAATTCATTGTATTTAATTAGTATTTTTTTTTTTTTAACACGTCGTCCTATCCAACCTTCAAAATATGTTCTTGAGCAGACTCAAAAAACCAGCATGTCCTGTAGACAATATGCTCACTAAATGAACTGTGAAATTTTGCTAGTCTTTCAAAACTCCAAAAAGGGTGACTTCGACAAGGAGATAACGACTACTGATTCTGCTGTCTGGCATTTGTTTTATAATTTAATTTAAAAGGAGAATTTTATGTCTGCGTTTTTTTTTTTGTTTTTTTTAATATAATTGGGATGAAAAAGAAGAGAAAGTGCAGAGAAAAGGTGTTTAATTACTGAAATAGCAAAGCAACGAATATCAGCACCCAAGATGATAGATTCATTTATTTTTAAAGCTTTTCTTGTTTAATGAATATAGAAGAAATATATAAAGTATAAGTAGAACACTATATGAGCATTTGTAATATATGATAAAGGGATAGAGAATAGTGGACAGAGTCACTTAATTTGAGACAAGTCTGTCAAATGGTGGGTTCTGTCGTATTGAGGGGTCATGTAACGTTATGTTAGGTGACCCCACTACCTTCTCATCTAAACAGGTCTACCAGCCCTATCTTAAACTGCCGTCTAGGAGTTCAGAATGTTTAGCGTATGACTGTGTTCTACATAACTATGTATGTAAAAAAACACAAAATGTGTAAATATATGGTTTATATATGCTCTGGAAACAGCTATCCTAATTTCCCGGGTATCTTCATGATCATCCTTCCCTGTTAGCGCTCTTCATTTGTAAAGTTGCTGATTCTTGTTAATTGGTTTTAGGCAGCCTTGTAAGGACAAGGAACATGTAAAGAACCGTGGGACAGAAAATTAACAACAAATGCTGGTTTTGCCACATTTGGCATTAAAACGTAGCTTTTTAGAAGCAAATCAATGTCTTACTTTTCGACTAAACACATCTGAAACAATTATGCTTTCAAACAAAAACACCATATATAAATAGTATTAATAAAGTAACCGTGTTAAGTTAAAACATGCGGCGTCAACACTTCTACTTTAAGACAGGTATAGGGCATATACTAGAAACTAAAAACTATTTTATATCTTAAATAAAACGATAACGCGGGTGAAACTTGTAAAAACCAACCAATTAAATGGTCGGAAAGTTAGCAGCATTATTAGTTGCTATGGTGAAACCGTTTTCAAGCATGATCCCCAATGTACGAACATGAATGCAAAGATACACAATATAAAACAAACAAAAAAACTTGGTCAAAAAATAAAAAAAAGATGCTTTACTTGCGTTTTCTTAAACATAATAGATATGTCGTTTTCTCTTATCTTTCTATTTGAGCAGCTTTTATCATACTGTGGTTATTTAGTACATGGCCATTATAAATAGAAAATAGTTAAGTGTCAAAACCAATTGCCATGGAAACCAATGGAATGTTCCTGCTTACTGACTCATGTTTAGCACGTTCATTCAGAAATGACAATTAATTAATACTGAAACACCTATAGCTATCCCAGGTATGTATTATATAGAATATCTGGAAAACACAACTTAGAAGTCAAGACACATTATAAAGAACAACCGCTAGATACTGTAACCATACTCTAGTTGAGGATCCTATAGTTGAGGTCTATATGTTGGTACAGCCGTTAAACCAGTAGCCAAAGTCAAGTCGCAGTAGAAAATATGAAGGCAATATGGCTGGATCAGAACCAGAAGAGCTCTTTCAAATTGTAACAGCAGCAAACTGGGTCAAACTGAATAAATCACCCAAACCACACAGGAACAAAGCAGGAGCGCTACACCAACCAATGGCAACGGTATACTGATAGGCCGAAAACGAGGATATTCACATGGGGTCAGCCAGAGGTCAATGAAGACATGGACGTGTGACCACATGATCGTATGGCAGGCACAAGGCTATACATATTGAGATTCCTCGGTATAATTGCTACGACAGAAACCATTCCACGCAGAACGCTTCTGACCCCTCTCCAGTATGTCGATATTCTTTTGGAGGTACGGTCTCCAGGACTATACACTTGATCTGAGATCTGACCAGAGATCTGCAAAGTAGCTCCCTCTTCCTCATAGCAATGCCTCGAGCTGTAGGGTATTAAATTCAACCACTTTTGCTGGGAGATCGTTCCACTTATCTATGACCTTCCCAGTAAAGTAAAACTTCCTTACGGTACATCTAAGCCTCTGGCCCTCTAATGAATATAGTTTGGTGTTGAATGACAAAAGTTGATCACTTTCCCCGTGAAAACACGCTGCTGTGTAAATACAATTTTCTTTCAGAGATTTGTCTTTATTTTTTCTTTATCTTATTTCAGAATTAATTCAATAAAACTCTTATAGCCCATATGTTGGGTGGGAAAAGGGGCAACGCTGGCAATCAGAAATAGAGCTGTGATTTCATAACCCCATAAATAATCAAGGTGCCATAGGAAGAATCCTTGGGATGACAAGAACTATGTTGAATTTCTGTACAATTTAAAAGTTGTTGGCAAGCAGTCTTTTTTTTTTTATCCTTTTATATAGAGGAAAGTTACTGTAGAATATCACTGTAAGCCATTGTAATAGCGCTATTCAAATAAAATCATATTTTTACTACTATTGTTTTTATTGAAAACCTCCAGAGCTGGTATTATTTTCCCCTACAAAGAGCTTTGTTAGCTTTGAGCCAACAATCACCCCTTAGCACTCGTAAAAGTCCATTTCCTGCGTTCCTCTATCATTACCTTTCTCGTTTCTTCAAAATGTTTTTACAAGAAATATGTTTTAACATTCAAAAATGGTTACCTCTTCACTGAAGAAAGTATCCTAGAATCCCTGTGCTTTTTTTTAGTGTTATGGTTGCCGTAATCTTTTAGAAATGTAAAAAAGAGATATAACAATAGTTATGGGATTATGTTGAGCTTGAGTACATGATCAAGCCTGGACCAGGTTGACTGGCAATAAGGGTCAGGGGTTGAGTTGTGCTGGTGCCAACTGGGCCCTAAGTGAAAAGGAAGACCCAGGACACATGTAATGGGGAGTTTTCCCGGGGGGGGGATCTTTTGGAGAAGTGGAGAAAAATGCCCCATCCTCATCGAGCTTGGTGTTTTATTCTAGCGGTTGGCTTCCGGTGGAGGGCGTCCTTCACAAGAAGCAGGTGTGGCCGTCAACTGGAAAGCGACATGTTAGTGGTTCAGTTTCTTAATTTGTGATTTTTGGTAAAAGTTTTCTCTTCATATAATGTTGTGCCACAAGGGGTTTCGGCAATAGTATGTTGTGTCCTTCACAATGCAATGTTCGTCATTTATTTGGGTAATTATACTGTATGTATGTATGTCAGCTCAGGTCTTTCAGAAGTGGAGAACGTAAGATTTTCTGATACACTACATGGTCCTCTTAAGGGTATAGCTGGCACCTTCTGGCCCAGGTGGTGGGTAAAGCCGAGTGGCTTAACCGTCTCGCAGACCTTCCACGGCTGCCAGAGAGGATACAGGTCCCCTGTAGGGGGGGGGATTCTCATCCCTGGCAGCCGGGAGAAGTCTGTGCGATCCGCTCAGACAATCTCCACTCCTGCTGGGGCTTCTATGGTGGAGCACGGGAAGGTCAAGAAACACCGGCGCTGCTTCATAGAAGCCCCGAGGGAAGTGCCGGCAGCAGCAGGGTTTTCTCCATCACACAGATGTCCACCGGCTGCCACAGAGAAGGATCCCGGGTTAATGAAAAAGACAAACACCCGCCCGGCAGCCGGAACTGTCATGCGGCCCAGTTGCTTATAGGCCACGGAGCGGTAGCGGTCCGCGCCCCAGTGGTTGAGGTCCCCTGCTTTAAAGCATTGGCCCGCTAAGAAAGATTATCCTCAATTACGTAATCATGACAACCTTTATTTATGCAACAGTGTATACAATTATTTTTTGGGGGGGGAAAAAAGAGGATATTTTATTTACAGGGAACAAATGCTGACTTTGTTATGGAACAGCCATTAGAAAATACTAACTCAATGTTAAGAGTTTTGTAATGCAGGAAATGTTCCATAAAGACTGAACTCATAATTTCTTTAAAAATTATGATTAATGGCTTGAGGCAGACATGTCTGTACTCTGGCCCTGCCCTTGTTACCGACAAATTAAAGTACAGCTGTAAAATTAGAAGAACAGACTACAAAGTTATTAAGGCTTCTACAATTTAGTAACTGAAAAAAAGTAACTCTGCCGTAATGTCGGGATCTTAATAGTTCTACATATATATTTCATAAATATATATCAAATAATTAAAGAATTCCAAAAGGAAGGCAATCATATACACACAACCATTCATAAGTTTGGGGTCACTTACAAGTTTTCTTGGATTTGAAAGGAAAGCAAATTTTCTCCATTAAAAGAGCACAGACGGGGTTAATGTTGTAGATAAATAACAGTTGCAGCTAGAAACTGTTGATTTGTAATGGAATATCTTCATAGGCGCACAGAGGCCCTTTATCACTCCTGTGTTCCAATGGCCCTTTATCACTCCCATCACTCCTGTGTTCCGTGCTTTATCACTCCCCATCACTTCCGTGTTCCAATGGCCCTTTATCAGCTCCCATCACACCTGTGTTCCAATGGCCCTTTATCACTCCCGTGTTCCAATGGCCCTTTATCACTCCCATCACTCACATCACTCCTGTGTTCCAATGACACGTTGTGTTCGCTGATCCAAGTTTAATTTTAGAAGACTAATTGATCGTTAGAAAAGCATTTTGTAATTATGTTACAGCGTTAAATGTTTTCAATGAAGACAGCTAATGACTTCACAATTTAACGGCAGTGTGAGTATATATATATATATATATATATATATATATACACACACACACGTATATTATATATATGATATAATATATATAAATTTACACATATTAAATGATATGCAGCAAAGAGTTTCATCTGAAATAGTAATTAAATATGGTGCATGAATGTTAGTAGGAATCTAATTAAATAAATCATGGCAAAGTAATGAGAATTCCTGTAATAGAACCAGGGCTCTTCATACTTCCACAATCAATATGTAGTCAGCATGCAATGACTAACTCTTATATTCAATTCAGATTTTTACTGACCTCTGCTACTGAATTCCTAGTTATGGCTTTTGCAATGGGTCGTACAACCACAGAAAATAGATTTTTTTTCTGTTTTACTGTTTAAAGCACAATCAGGGAATATTTTCCCAACTGACTCAGCCTTAAGCTACTACCGTATATACAGTAGATGGTATAAATGGGGATTTACTCAAAAAACAGCGAGTTGCTGCCAAATTGCATCCAATATTCGTGGATTTCTGAAAATCTCGGAAGTCAATATATGAGACATCTGAGGAAGGGACCTCTGAGGTCTCTACATAGCCTAAAAAGCTATAACACACTTATCTAGGCTTTCATATTTTATTAAAATTTTTGATGTGGGATCGCAATTAACGAACAGAACCCTTCGACTATCAGACCCGTGAAACATTTAACTCATCAAAACGTGGCTCACTAACCGCATAATGATATCGATAAACTGAACCCGATTCTTGCTTTTCTCTAATGATTCTTTTCAAGTTTTTGTGGTTTATCCTGTATTTTTGAGCTCATTTAAGTATATTTATTTCTTCTATCGAACTATTATTATACAAATAACGTATTATTGTAACAAACATGGCGAGCTATTTTTTTTCCCCCTGGTTACTTTGTACCATTACCGTGAAACATAAAAGAATCCAGGAGTAAAACCGAACCAAAAAGCGCATTTTAGCAGGCAAAAGTGTCAGATAAATGATTGCCCAATATATTCTTTTGCGAAGCCGTCAGGGGAGCGCAATAAAAAGACAGAAAAAGAAAAGCTGATCTTGCATAACTGGATTTAAATCTGCAAGCGGATGGGTTCTACAGATGTTCAAAACAGATGTCGGAGACGCTGATCTATCGGTGAGCAGCTGAACAGGTTATGGGAATGCTGCACAGCGAAAGGTCCTCTCGCTCAGAACCGATGAAACGTGTTACGCGTTTAATCGCCGGCTTGCGACACAATTAACCTTTATCTAAAAATGGGATCTGCTTACGGTAAGAAAAACAGTCTCTTTACAAATTGAAAGGTGCAAAAAAAACAAAAAAACCCATCATTATCTGATTTGCCTTCCGTTGCTTAATGTTTAATTAAATAGTAAAACCCAACCCGCCTTTCTGGTAAGAAGCATTAAAAATGTAACGGCCTTACGTTAAAATGGTGCTGTGAAAGGGTTAAAGCTATTCTAACTATAGATGGGTGTGCGGAAGATTTCTGATGATTAAGAAAGATAAAGTCTGGGGTTAAAGGGAGAGTTGGATGGAGAGTTGTAAGAGCTGGCCCTGTATAATGTATAATTTAATAGGCGAGAGGACTTGGAAGACAACTCATTGATTTAACTATACATTAGACAGGGCCAGCCAAGCTCTTTCTGAAACAGAAGCTCTTTGGGGGGTTGACCTTCATAGTGTATTGTGAGGTCAAGGAGTTGGAAACTATAACTTTGCCAACTCTCCCCCTTTAGTGAATAAACCCCAAGGTGCTGATAAATTTGAAATCATCCAGCATGGTTGTGAAGGGATGATAGGAATTATTGTCCAAGCACAGCCTACTCTATTAAGACATTAGCTACAGCACAAGACGGAATCACTAAATAATTCAAACCCCGAAGAACAAAATCCATAACACCACCATGTAGAAGAAAAAAAAAAGTCATTGCGCAATAAAGAATTAATTGTTGGTTTTCATATTATCGGCTTGGCAGATCACCATCGCTGACAACAAACATTTGCATTAGGTGATGTGTGATAAAAATATCACACAGTTTATTCTTGTTACTCATTGACAGAATCTTTTTGATGTTTGTGTTCTTCTCTCTGTTCAGGACCATGGACAGCGGCCAGAAAATTCCCAGCACTGGAAAAAAAACCCCGAGCTATACTTAGAATCCGGGGTAATACGGCATTCTGCTACGTCTTGCTTGCTTATACTGTAGAGAAGATTTGATTGTTTTAATCATTTATATTATTTTTAATATTGAAACAACCTAGAAGTCTCGTGCTGCCGATTATGTTTGCACTACAGAAATACATGAATTCGTCATTAAAATGTTTCACCATTCTTTTGCATTGCCATAAACTGCCAGTGTTGTGTTAGAGCGGGACAAGTTGCTGGAATATCACATGGACCTCTGATGCCATGTTAACTTAAATGGCCTTACATCTTTTTATGTGTCGGCCCCACAGAAGGAATTAACTTTGACTAACCACTCTATTTTCTCTTGGGCTAATACAGCTATGTCCGTTTTAATGAGTGTGGGTCAGAGGTGGCCTCCCTATGGAGTCTGTATTGGACGTTGCATGTGATACCCGATGGCTTAAGGCCAATCCTATCACCATACTTAGTTGCCTTTACATACTGATCTCAATCCTTCCTACCTACAGTTCACACTCTTGTGTAACAAACAAGTGTTGTACTAGGGAAAGCCTAACAAAATGAGACGCTCACAAAGGACAGCCACTTCACAGCCTTTCCTACGGTGCGTCCTCGCAGATCTCTTGTGCCATTAGAGAGGACAAATCTCCCTCTACATCAGTCTGATTCTGTCCAAAATGGCAGTGCAGGACCAAAATGTGAGGCAAATTTCCTTTGCACAAAGCAACCAAGATCCCCAAGACATACGTTTTGACCTTTATTGGCCTCATCAGTGGAGTACGGTTGGTATTCTTCTAGGCACAAGAGAGCAAAGAGGTCCATGCCTGGACTCACCTTTACACTTGGGGTGAACCCCAAAAGATCCCCAGAGGATGAAATGTCAAACACAAAGAGTTTGAGATGATCACAAAGAACACTTCATAGCCGGTCCTGCAATGCGTCCCCGCTTTTCTAGATAATGAGTCAAACTTACACCACTAGTAATCCAATTGGTAGTTCTTGTTCATCTGTTCATTGATATGGCTAAGTATCTAAGATATTTGGTAAACTAAAGACTTTGGAATAAAAATAAACTAAAAAGGATTTTCCTTCAAGTTGCGCAATCTCTGCAGTAACTCGCGCCATACAAAGTTTCCCCTTAACGAGGTCAGTTGATCAAAGAAAATCAAGCTGTCCCAAAAGAGAACATCGTTGGTGGAACAGACTTTCTCACGTGCTGTCCAAGCTATTTTGTGTTTGTGCTTCCACTTAGCAGGTGTCAATGTCAGAGAGCTTTAAAGCCCTCTAAGGGAACCTTCTTGCACGCTAAACAAATACGTAGCGCCAGCCCTATAAATCATTGATATGCTCATTCCGTCGAAAACGCGTGGTCAGATCCCTCTCGCAGGAAAGAGTTAAATCCCTTTCTTTCGCTCATCACATTGACTTAAAATTATTATTTTTTTAACCAACAATTGCAAACCGGAGAGGATGTAGTGAATTCTCCCAATACTTTGTTTATGAGAATTCCACCCATGCAGAAACATTCTACACACATATTCAATTACGGCAAATAATTAGGACCACGACGATATTAATGCACCAGGTAATTAAAATGAGATCACTCAATTTCTGTTGCTTTTGTATGATTATTCTTCTGTGAAAGGGACCATTATGGTATTATGAATGCAAACGCTGGTGATTCTAACGTGTCATTCACTCGTAATAGGACATGTTTTAATTAGGCTGACATTCAACCAAGCAGATATAATTCCGCCAATAACCCTCCTTAAGAGATGATGTTCTGTATTTTATTATGTGAAAAATAATTAGGATCTCCAGTTTACTGATATATAGGTAACAGATACATTTCTTAGAGTATTTTTTGTCCTAGAGTCCTAGATTTTGGTAGTCCAAGTTCACGTGGCCAGGTGGACTCAGTTTGAAAGGTCTATGAATGACAGAAGGAGCACAGCCACATTTTAACTACAGCTTTTGGGATTTTGAAAAGCGAAGGATGCTTTTTTTTTTTTTAATCCGACAGAAATTTACATTAGCTCAGGTTTCTTACTTTAGGGTAATCAAAATTTAATGCCGCAATTGAAACCATGAAGCAACCATGGAGCACAGTGGTAAATCTCAAAATGAGAAAATTCTATAGAAACCAATAGAATGTCTAAACTTTCACTTTATAAAACATCTGCTTATCTTTATATTAATTCAGCAGAAACATCAGCCTCAAAATATATTTACAACCTGTAACCAGATGAGACGTTCACTTAACTCGATGATATCATAGATCAGTTTCACCTTAATAAATGTGCCATCGCGCCTAGCCCTCTAGGTAACCTTTATCTTTAAACTGGTTTTGTTCTTACCTTTTGAACATATGCGGACCAAGAAAGAGGACGGAGAGGGCTGGCAACGGTTAGCCTAGGTAGCAAATCCAGTAAACTGGACCCGTAATAAAGGAGGCCAAAAAATCTAGTCCTATCCCCCAAAAAAGACACAAAGAATGCACACACAACTCAAAAAGGAGCATGTAAAGGATCCAGTCATTAAAATGTCATTACTCTAGTGACCCCTAGTGGTTGTATGTGGAATATCTAGAGAACACAAAGTTGAGACTGACCCAAAAATCAATTGTCTCCTCCATTGAAGCCAATGCATACACAGCATACATACATAACACAAGAACTGATAGATTTTAGTTTTTGTAACATCTTAAAAATCTCTAATACTTAAATCCCGGGAGACACTAAATTACAGCAAGAATTAAAAATATATATCAACTCACTTTTGAATAAAACATCTAGAATAATTTATAAAAGCAGCCATGCATTAGATTGGCAGAGCTGGGCAGCGAGTGGATGGATAGCGGGGAATCGGGTGAAAATTAAAACGTCTGATCATTCGGCTCACTCTGAGCTACCCCTCCCAATCAAAAATGGATGACTCCTACCCAGAAGCTAAAGGGTTAATTTATTCCAAATTTTAGCCATTTTTCCCTGATTAATTTGAATTAATTTTTTTTTATTTTTTAAATGCGAGTTTGAAAAAGATTTTTTTTTTTAATTGATTTTAACACATTAAAGATTTTAGGTAAAGATGGTCAAAAAATAATATTGGTCCACAAGTATTGGAACTTGCCTACAATCTAAAGACACAAGAATAATAATAATAATGTTGGGTTTAATGCCTCTTTTTATTTGCATAATACTGCCGTACAATTGTTCGATAAACGCAATAAAGTCTTTAGTCATTAGCTGACTCGGTAAGTTCAGTGAATTAACCTACCTAATTGCAGGTCAATGTTTGGAAATTAAGAGGACCACGTGTATTCAGAGGAAAGGACAATGATGGAACGGCTGCACGGCAAGGACTATTATTTTAAATCATCTGCGATCGTAGGTGTAGATTTTGCTTTAGAAGAGCGCTATGGCTCTGAATATCTATTTATTTCCAGGTACACTGGGCCAGCCATAGCAGATTTATGTAGCCAGCGGGCAAATCAACAACAAAATTCCATTGCATTATATCACATTATATCACATTTTACAATTACAGACACCTCATCTTTCACTGACCTTGATGCAGGAAAAACATCAGCCCCGTTTAGAGTTATTTGCATCTGTTTTGCATATAGCTAGGTCAAAACATGTGATCAGCTACAACACAGGCATGAAGAAGGGCGATAGTCCATAAACTATCATTAAAATGCCTTTTGTCTTTCTTTCCTTCTTTCCATCAGACACTCAATACTCTCGCTAAGCCCTCCACATCACTCTACAGGAGTCTCTCACGTTATGTAGCAACCCCAAACACAACATTATTAGGCAGCCCCACTCCTTCCTGCACACAACACTATGCGGCAGTCCCTCTCCCATCCCACACACGCCATCCAGCAGAGCCTTGGTTAGAATTATTGGTCAAAGTGGGGAGTGGCACGTAGCAAAGGCCCCCTAAAATAGAGCACTTCTCCTTACACTCACCCTACCCACAGTACAACAGATATACATTTGCAGCGAAAAAGCAGCCATTTGTCGTAAGGATGCACAACTGTACCACATATGATCACTGGTCTCTTGCAGCTCTTACTTTTTCTGTTTTGCCCCGATAAAAGGCATATTTGGACCATACGGTTATCTTCATTATCCCCATATCTTTATTATGGTGAAAGATCTATTTTAATCCCATACTGTCTCAAAAAATTATAAATCTGATCATGTTACTTTTGTGTAATCAAGCCAAGAATCACTTTCAATGAATGCAAAAAGACTATGAAAATCAGAAGTTAATATCCTCCTCCTGTCCAATTCTTCATCTGGAGGTTGGATGTTTTTGATTAACAGGACGATCTGAAAGTGATTGAAAGTGATTGCTGAAATTAATAATAGTTTTACTGACGAGTTACACATCTTGTTTTCATCAATATTTGCCAATTGAAGAAACATTGTCTTACCCCGTGTGGAAACCTCTACTCTCTGCTTATAAAATGATTGCTATGTTTGAAAAGCAAATTGAATTACCTTCCAGTGATGTAGGCAGTCAAAGGGCCACGATACTTGTTACAATGTGTAATGTTGTGTATTCTCAGATTGTACGCTGTAGCTTCTCTTGTAGATTTGAAAGAGTGCTACATGGTAACCTGAATTTAAACACCCTAAAAAATACACATCACAGATTGCTTTTAGAAAATGGACCCAGTGCCACCCTGCTTATTCCTTTTTGTTATCTAACCTGTACCTCCTCTTCTTTTGTCATTTCACCAGGGGAGGGCTGGTCTCAGGGGCAATTAGGGGGTTCCTAATTCTCCAGACAGGGAAGGTCAGAGGCCAAGGTCAAGCTGGCCCTCTCACAGAGGAATGGTTGAACATGGACACGTAAGGTGATGTACTGTGACCCAACGGCAGTAGTGCTTTCCTGAAGGCAGGGTCTGGCCCCACACAAACTAGACTGAGTGACTGTTCAAGCAAGTGTGCCTGTCTGTGTGTTACAGTGAATGTGTAGGTGAGTGTTTATGTGTAAGTATGGTAGTTACAGTGCTGGTGGGGGACACTTGGCTTTATATGTCCCCAAGTCAGAAAGTGGCAGCCCTTCGCTGCTTCTTATGTACCTTCACTGTCTCTTGTACCTTCCACAGCAGTCATGAGCCTCTTGTAGCTCTCATTTCCTGTCTCTTTCCTATACAGGTTTGTCTGCCGTACTTCTTATGGGGGGAGTATAGTGGGGGGGGTGCACAGTCCACCAGGCGGCCATATTTGTAGTCATAATGAATAGATCTATGATTTATTAGAGGGACAGAAAAGGCGGAGCTGAGATAGGGAGGCAGGACTAGCGACAAATAGGGGTGGGGCTAGCTCTCAACAAACAGTGATTATTGAATGGAGTGGGTGGAACCCGGGTGGCGAGTGGGCAGAGCCAAATACTACTCAACCAGTTCCAAACATAAAGTAATGGCTCCCAAACCCTGAGAGTTCCATTATGTTTGTTGGTATGGTTTATAGCTCTATATTGTCAGCTGATCACCATAACCGTATAAAACTTAATTATAGAAAAAAATTAACTCTTTACATGTGCTAATAAAAGCCTCATTCTATCAAACAAAAGACTTGATCCTACGTCCAGGGCCAACACGACGTTTTTAATAACAAATGGATATTAGATCATTACATTTACATTAGAAGAGCTACAGCAAAAATGTGAAAATATGCATATTTGTGCCATCACAAATGGATTCTTTTTTTAAAGTGAATATATTAATTTTGCCAGTAATCGAGTATTGACTTTTTCAATTAGTAAGAGTTGCTTATGTCAAATTAGCACTTTTTTTGTTAATTTTGGAAATATTCATCCTCCAAATGAGTTAAAACAGGTTGAAACAACATTCATGATCGATTCATACAATGGCTCGAAACAAAGCATTTGTTTTTTTGTGATAAAATAAATAGGCCATCATACAAAGTGTCAAATAAAGTCATTGTGCCATGATTTATGATTCCCCAATGGGGGAAAAAACACTGCTTTTCAATTGCAATAAACAAACACTTGAGTGATTCAGTGTTAATGACTCCACATTATGTGTGCAGCACAAAGCTCTTACCTGCTACAAGCGAGTACCAAACAGAGTGTTTAATACATCAACAAACAATTACACTGAAACAAAAGAGCAAATGTGAATCAGCGGGCGAGACAAGAATAGATAAATACGGCTACGGAAACATTACATAATAACGATCGCTGTTATTATAATGCCTTAAAAGTGCAGGGATTTCACCCAGGGTAGCAGGATTTGCCCGACGGTACCAACGAACCAGGGGCTCATGATTGCCGAAGGGTAGTATTAAGGTATGGAAATTCTGCTTAATGGAATATATCCTCCAGCCGCACCAGGGAGACCATGGCTGAGCCGCACTGTACACCCCAAGTGTCCCCTCTATACCAGTGCCAGTCACTACTCTAAAAGTAAAAAAAAAAACAAAAAAAAAAACTATGTAAGTACAATATAATTACATAAACAGCTATCAACAGGGCAAAAAAAATCACATAAAACTCTTGGTAAATCCCAAATCCCTGAAACTCCCTTAATTGAAATGTTAAGTAAGAGGTGGTACTGGGCTTGCCTGGGACATACGAAATGTCCTTCAATAAAAGATCAATAATAATAATAATAATAATAATAATTGGGAGGAGAGGTTTCAGCAATTAAGACTTCATCTTGCGCGCCTCCTCTCTTGACTAGCCAGACGCTGGGGTTGGATTCGGCCCAGCTGTAGAGACGCTGTCACTGCTTTATTACTTTGTAGCCATTATGTACATAGAAACCATAACCAGATTTTCCTCATATATATATATTTTTTTTTTAAAGTGTTTTTTTTTGAAGAGGCTAAAGTTGTTAACCCCTTCATTATATATTTGGTGCTTTTATTATATAAATGTATAGCTGCTTGCGCACCTGGAAATTCTCAGATATGCTGATCTGGAAAGCTTACATTCCCTGCCCCTTTAACCCCTTCATGTTGAAGACCACAGTTTTTTTAAAAAAAAATAATATTTAAATTCCTTGCTCGTGATTCGCTGTAAAGAGATCATGTGCACGGAATTGAGTGGCAGCTACGGATCGCCGGGGACACCCAGCAGTAACAGCCGCATCATCGATGACGTACCTGGTACGTCCCGGTCTGGCGGTGAATTGTAAACTCATCTCCCGTCAAACGCAAAGTTTCTAAATGTTACAGTTTTAGACTAAAAGTAATAACGTTTATGACAGTTATGTCGTAGCATAGGCAGTCGTGTCTGCACAAAATGTGAACTTCTGTTTGTTGTCATGACATATGACATCATCAAACCGAAGTTTAAAGTATACGCACAACTTTTGAAGGTGTTTTTGTTCCCATGTTATTGCGCCCCAGTGAAAAGGGGTAAACCCGAGTGCTTGTCACCGTAACAAAATATTATTGGTTATATATAGCGCCATCAGTTTCCGTATCGCCGTACAATATTAAGTTTTAAGTAGTTCTAAACAGGAAGGGAGTGAAACCAGGCAAATGGGGGACCAATTGGATGCTGTTATACAAAGTATTTTGTAATTGTAGTTATTAAAGTAATAATTAAATGCAAAATATATAAAGGGCCCCGTGATTCTCACATGGTCTACGCCGTGTCGAAACTGCAGCTGGTTTGCCTTAGGCGAGGAAACCGACTAATGGTCTAACTTGAGTCAGCAGGAAAATATTTTTCTATTTTGTGCTGAAACAAAGCTTCTGCCTATTAAATCCGCGTGCTAAGATGGTCATTTCTCAGTACATTTGCACGTGAAAATGACTGCCATATTTTTAAAAGCCCCATAAACCACAACGGTGAGAACAGAAGAAACCAGGTAAAAAAAAGGGAAGAATGGTCGTAATTCCACAATTAAATATTCATGCCACAATTAATGTAGTGCTTTATAGGGGCGATTTAATTTCATTTCCGTTAAACATACCAAAAGCGAAAACTGGCCTCCTGGCAAAAAAAATAATAAAAAAAAAGAAAGAAAAAATATTTCAACGTTAAACATAACATAAATCAAAGAAAACAAATTGTTTATATTTTTCTTTGATTTATGTTATGTTTAACGTTGAAAATTATTTTTTCTTTCTTTTTTTTTGCCATGGGGTAAATCACAATTAGTACTAAAGACAAATTATTATGATAACTGGTTGGGTGGGTGTAGTGTGATTTAGGTTATTTTATTGAATGTAATAAAAGTTAATTTTTAATAATGAATTATTTCTTTTTTCTTCTCTTTATGATTTGTGTTATCTTTTAAACCCCCCGAGATTGGTTTTATACGGCACAGTCTTTGGTAATATTAAACATAACTCATTATCATAATTCATTATCAAAATGTAGATAAGTAAACTCTTACACAACAAAAAAAATGCAGTTTGATCCATACCCTTTGCTAACAGTTTGACCCACACTTTGTCAAAGGCAGATACAGTCCAGACAAATTAATTTTCAAAGTTCAATTTTACATGAATCTAAAAAACATTGATTTCTGGGACATATTCTCAGTTTTTATGGCTTTAAAAAAATGCAATCACGCCGCGAGATTGAAATGTCAGAAGAAAGTATTATTCTTGGTTTTTTCTCTCCTCAGAAGGTGGGATGCTCGGATATGGTCCCTGCTCCAAATGACCTACATTATCTGAGAAAATGGGACTTCCATTCCTTGCCCTTCGGATCTTTAAAGTTAAAGGTCCACTATTGTGACTTTGTTTTTATACTTTTTTTTGGGGGGGGGGGGGGGAGTTGTAAAACAGCTGAAAACAAACTTCGACGTGAGTTTTCAAGATGGTTTTTTTTTCTTCTTCAAATAGCTTTGGGTTTCGAACTCAGTAGTCAGACGACGGCCTACCTCGGCCTAATCAGACACATCTTTATGGAGGAATGTTGTATCGCTGGGGCCACTCGAAACAAACTGACCTCTATTAAAAGTTGAAGCTTTGCTACAAAATGAGAACTCGCTATATTTTGTCAACAGAGAGAAAAACAAACTCGGACCTGGCTATTATCTGACAAACCCACAGAAAATACTATGAAATCTTAGGCTCTCGGGAGCCGGGTTTCTGAGCAGGGGCGGATTAAGAACAGACGGTGCCCTCAGGCAACGTTTATACGAGAGCCTCATTTGAATATATTAATGTATATTCACAGGCTATAATACATGGACCTCAAGTCAGCCGCCACGTTCCTTCTGTGTGAGATTTAAATCACCCTCACGTCAGCAGCTCCCTCCAAGCCCTAAAGTGTCCCAATCATTAAAAAAAAAAAAAGAACAGTTTCACGCAATTTTTTTTTACACAAATGTAAAACATTTCAACAAGTTTTAATATAATTTCTAATGCACATCTTACTACTATAATGTGTGGCTAGAATGCAGAAGATCCTGTAGTGGACCTTGACATCCAAGGGTACCAGGAAGACTCACTGTAGATATGTTTTAAGAGATGGTGTCGTCGTTACTGTTGGGTAACCCAATCTCTGAATTCTTGGAAGGCCATCTCATAGCTTCTTATAGGGAATGTATGCTGGGGTCCCTCATTCGGTCACTCATAACCCCCCCCCCCCAAAAAAAAAACAGTTGTGGATTCATTTTCTCTGAGTTGCACTTGTATGTTAAGTTATCATCTAGACCTATAGGGCTGAACTTGCAACACATCATGGCGTCAGTGAATGGTAAGGGTGGACTGCCTTCTAGACACATACATGTAATGTTAAAAAACCTTTTATTCAAAAAAAATCTGCCAACGGCATCAGCAATGAGCGAAGCTGTAAAAACCCATCAAGCCCAAATGCTACAAATTTGTGTTAAGAACTAAAAATATTGTAGGAAGTTTTTTTTCAAACAAGTTATTTGTTCTGTGGCCAGAGGAGCAGCGCAGCTTAGCGGAGCAGGCCTTGACAGAGCTAGGAGGAGGGCTTGTGTTATGCCTCTAGTTTTGGGATTGGTTGCAGGGTTTAGTAGGTGGGGCCTCTCTGGTGCTATAAATGGGCGGACATTTTAGATAACGGTCACTTTTAATTTGAGCCACTTACCTGCTTTTGTCCCACCCTCCCTCCCTATTTTTGTTTTTCTTCTGGCTTCGCTTTGTCACAGCGGCGGTGCCGGTTTGGTTAGGCGGGGTATAATTGGGATGTTTCGGTTAATTTGGGTTGATTGGTTGGTGGTGTTGGTTGGTAATGGTAGGTTTCGAGCTGGTCTGTGGCTCAGAACCTGGGGGTGTAGGGGTGTCACGGTATGCCCCTACTGTTGGTTTGGTAAGGTATTGTACCTTAAAGGTATGGTGATGTTTATTGTTAGATCTGTTATCTTGGGGGTCATTGTCTATGTGTTTTGACAGGTGGGAATGTGTAAGGGGTTTACATTGTTATCATGTTTGGACAATGACTTATTGTTATGTTTTGGTATGTTTATATCATATATATATTATATTTAATTCTGTGGTTATAATAAAGCTGTGGACAATATTTTTTCCAACATATATGGTGTGGTCTCAATTATTTGGTCTATGTTTGGGGGGTTTTTATCGGTTCCTTTAGCCCTAACTGGACGATGCGCCTGTCAAGAAATATAAACGTGAATTTGTAACTTTCCAATATTTGCACCAGGTTAGAGTCCTTCATGTTCCAAGTAGGCCAAGTCTTGAGTTGAGAACATAGCAACCCAGACATTCTTAGCTGTAATTAAAGTTAAGATGTATACATCAGTAAGTTGTTGTAGTTAATGCTTAATTATGTGCTAATTAGCTAGAAAAAATAAGAATTAGACAGCCCTTACAAAAGGTGTTATACTCCTTATCCCATTCATTTCTAGTAAGTAAAATGGCTTAATAGAACCTCATTGTTTACACATCGTATCATTTCAGCTGTACTTAAAATTACCATAAATCATAACTATTTAGTATTTTATAATGCTACAGATATTCGTATGATTGGAGACAGAGTGAGGCGGAATAAGGTAGTGTTCAGTCTACTTAGAAGCTTCGGTTGAAAGTAAAATTTAGCTGCCCACGCTCCAAAAGTTGGACTTTTAGGCATTGAGAATGATTACAGGGAATAAATCACCAATCGGTAACAAAGAATACGAAGAGTAATAAAGAATATGACTCTAACCGCGCTTCCTAACCTGTTCGTTCTTAGGTGTCATGAATGACACTGAGCAGTGAAGTTCACGAGTGTTTTAACCTCCTTGGGTCATTGTACGGCCGACAATGATTGTTGTATAGGAAGTACTTTCATAATAGCCTGTTTTAGGATCTCAAAAGGATAGACATAGCGCTTGTCAGCTCACCGACTTTGTGGTGAGGATCACTGGAGCATGAACGGACTCGCTTTGCAAATACTACTAATCTGGGTGGTCTGAAGGATGGCAGGACCAGCCAGGCAGCGATGGAGGCACAGAGGTCGGAAAGCAGATGCGCGGTACCAGGGATGAGACAAGAGAACGGTCAGATGGGCAGTGGTCAGGGCAGGCGGCTTCAGGTTGGTTAGCAGCACACAGGCACGGGTCAGGGAAGGCAGCGGAAATCAGAGTCACATGTTGTGCTCGCTATTCCAAGTTTAAAAGGCTCATTGATCCTATATTACAGCTCGAAATGTCCTTGTTTTCAATAAAAACAGCTATGTGAACCACAAACTTCAGCCTCAAACTTTTGCACGTGTGTGTGTATATATATTTTTTTATTTTTATTTTCTTAGCCATTGACATTCAGGACATAATTCTTTAGATGTCCTTGTTTTAATTGTATCATATCATTTACTATTAAAAAAAAAGTAAAAAATATGGTGAAAAATTGAGGAAAAAGGGACCTTTTTCTGACTTTTACTTGAAAAATCTTTTACTCATCTATAAAAGGGAATGAAAAAAATGCTATATAGATTCTACTATTTGTCTTGAGTTTAGAAATACCCAATCTTTTTTTGCTTTTTTCTGCACGTTATGGGGCAATAAGTACAAATATCCATTTTGTTGTTTCAAAACATTTTTTCCAAATCTGGTAATTCTGCCCCATGTGCAATTATGGTATCTTTGAAGCCGGCCAATGCAATTTACCCCATCAAATCATATACTTTTGAAAACTAGACACCCCAAGGTATTTCAAATGCTAGAATTTTAACTCTTTCCATGCACTAATTCTACCACCAGTCTTTGTCAAACTTTGTGGTAGAATTTTTTTTTTGCCTTTTTTTTTCCCACACACATTTTGCTTCAGGGATAAATATATAGCTCCTGGTATATGCCACTGTCACACCCCAATATGTGTTTAGCGCCAGTGATACCCCACATGCATGGGTTTGGCTGGCTGTTTGGGGGCAAAAGGGTCACATTTGGGGCATGCACATTTTTCACTGTTGAACTTTGACATTTGGTGATCCACTGCCCATGTCCTATTTGGTACATCTTTGAGCTGGGCCAATTCAGTGTGCCCAATAAAACCATATATTTTTGAAAACTAGACACTCCAGGGTATTTCAAATGCTGGTATTTTAACTCTTTCCATGCACTAATTCTACCACCAGCCTTTGTTAAAGTTTGCAGTAGTATTTTTTGTGTGTATTTTTGCCACACACGTTGTATGAATTTACAGCTCCTGGTATATGTCACTGTCACACAACACCCCAATATGTGTTCAGCAACATTTCCCGAGTACGGCACATGCAAGTGTTTGTTGGGTTGTTTTGGGGTAAAAGGCCACATTTGGTACGTGTGCATTTTTCTAATTGGAAATTAGATGGGTGGCCATCCTTCCCCCCGTGTTATTTGGGACATTGTTGAACCCGGCCAACTCAATTTACCCCATCAAATCATTCATTTTTTAAAAGTAGACACCCCATGGACATTTAACATGCCTGTATTATAACTCTTTCCATGTGTGAAAATAAAATGTTAGTTTTGTCAATATGTCATATTGTGATTAGAAAGCTGGCCCCTGATGTGGATCTCTGTGTTGCTGAATGCCTTGACATCGAGGCATTACAGCAACAACGTTTGGGTGCAGAAAGCGAACGTAGATCGCTTTCTTCACCCGTTTGAAGTCATGGCGGTCCTGGCACGTCAATTGTCGTAAACCATCTGTTTTTATGTGACGTGCCCGGACCGTCAATTGTCATTAAAGGGACATTTATTGGGAACAAAATTAAATAAAATCCACTTTTTTCTTCAATAAGCATAGCATTTTCCAAAATGTCTTGGTAGGCTGAAGGGGATATTTTGGACAATGCTATGCTTCCAACTTTGTGGGAACAGTTTGGAGAAAGTCTTTTCTAGTCCAGCCCCTGAACACAAAACAAGGTCCATAAAGACATGGTTGGATGAGTTTGGTGTGGAAGAACTTGACTGGCCGCACAGAGCCCTGACCTCAACCCATCAAACACCCTTGGGATGAAGTGGAATCAAGAGGAGCCTTCTCGTACAACATCAGTGCTTGAACTCAAAAACTCTCTACCGGATGAATAGGCAAAAATTCCCACAGAAACTCTTTAAAATCTTGTGGAAAGCCTCTCCAGAAGAGTTGAAGCTGTTATAGCTGCAAAAGGGGGACCAACTACATATTAATGTCTATGTATTTAGAATGTGATGTCATCAAAGTCCCTGTTGGTGTAATGGTCCGTTGTCCCAATACTTTTATCCTTTTTTTGTGTAAATTTTTACTTTGTGTTTGCTACAAAGAATTAGCCACAAGTGATTATTACAAGTGACACCTGTTCAGATTTTGCCACGGGGAGAGTAATAGGTTTTTCTTTTGAATATGTTCTTTTACAGAATTTCCGTTTTATACTATACAGCTGTGATTTTCATTCTATATGAAAGAAAGGATCACATGCTTCTGTCAATCCTAACCTTGGGAAGACTGTGCCAAGAGCCTTGAATATGTGAACACCAACCAATTACCAAAAAAAAAAAAAAAGGCCCCAAGAGACAAAAGAGAAAAAGCACAAGTACAAATCCTTCAGTAATAATGAGGAAATCCCCTTGTTACTTTTATGTTTGCAGCCAAGAGTTAATTGTCTTCATGAAAGATCTCTTGTTTCTTTTGATTATTATCATCTAAATGACACACACAGCGCAAGAAGGTCTGGTGTCTTTTGCACCACAGGAGGCAAAGTGCATATGCTGGGAATATTTAGTTCTATTCAATGAAACATTAAAGCCAACAATCAAACGGATAATTATTCCACCTTTCTTTCTAGAACATAATTGATTAATGGCTCATATGACATCTTTAAAATGGCTGCACAACACCCCTTTGTCATATAAAACATTCTAACATATTATCTAAATATAAATATATATATATAAACACGTGGTCCTTAATTAGCAGAGATCTGGAAGACAGACTTATTGAGCCACCTCTGCAGAAGTAAGATCAGGGGAAAAAAAGTAGCCCAGGGGTTATTCGAGTTTAGAATGTTTAGGTGTTAGAAGTAACACAAACACAGGAAACATTGAAAGCATTTTTTATTTCTACTATCGTGGTAATCATGTTCATGTTTTCAACCAGGTTTCATTTGATGTGCAGATCTCACAAATATTAGTCCATTTGATAAATGACCTCTAATAGAGTGTAAGCTCACATGTGCAGGACTTTTCTTCTTCTATACAATGTGTCTTCATTTTGTATACTCCCAATTTTAATAGTGTTGCCATAATTAATGGGAGGGTTAAAAAACGTTTTTTGCTCAACTGTGTATGTGCGGTGTGTTTAGTTGGTTCTGATATGGACAAAAAAAAATGAAAGAATGGATAATGAAATAGACGGCTTTTTACATTCGGAAACAAAACTTGTTTTCACTCGCCCTCATTCACGCTCTGATGCTCTTTTTTCTCAATCTCATTCATGTTCTCTCAAACCCTTATTCACTCGCTCACATTCCTCCTCTAATGGGGGGAGAGGGTGTGCCCAAAGGTCCACCATTTAGCGGGAGGCCGGAATAAATGAAGACAGATTCCCTGACAATGAGAAGGGTTTCTGCTTTATTTGCATTATTAGGGCCTCTCTGTTCACTTCTGCAAAAAGATGGAGACACGGGGACAACCTTTACCCCGTTTAGACAACCGGGGGGAGAGGGTGTGCCCCGGAGCCTCTGCCCTTTTGTTGAAGTTAACCAGGAAGCCGAGTCGATGAAGGAGCAGGCAAAGAAAAAGGACATGAGGCGCAATGGACGAAGAAAGACAGAAAAAAAAGAAGATGTAAGAGAAGTGGAGCTGCGGGGCAAGGAGAGAGGAACACAGATGCAGTTGTGGAATATGCTAAGGAGAGAGTGTGAGAGAACGTGAATGGGAGTGGGTGCAAGTGAAAAAAAATGCAATTCAAATTAAATTTCTGAACTCTTCGCTTGGGGTACCTCCTCATTTTCAGAGATTTATACAAATTTACAAAATTGGCAAACTCCATTAAAACTGAAATCCCTACGAATCCGAATGTAAAAGCCTAATAACGAATATGCGTAGGTTTCTCATTCGTTTTTGTTTGTTTTGTTGATGCTCCCTCCGTGTTGTCAGATATTTGCACAAATGCAGGTATTAGTCAAAATTTGTTAAGAATGAAGCCTGTATGAATCAGACTGGATACGTCTAACATAAACTTCTATGTACAGCAGAAGCAGACGAGGAAAGCGGCATAAGCACAGATCTCAAAACACTCCTGGGCGGTCTACCGTGGAACGTAAAATAATTCTGCTGTCAGATTTTGTCATCAGTACTTTAAGGAATTCAATGTTTTTCACCTAGAAACCACTTTTTGGTCCAGTCAAGAAACAAAATGATGATACATTTAAGGGATATATATATATATATATATATATATATATATAATGTGGGATTTCTATTAACCTCCCTCCAACAATGGCGGCCAATGATAACAGTTCTCTACATCCATTTTTACTAGTCAAATAAACAGTTTAACCTAATCCCCAAGTAATTCATTAAAATAATCATAGATTCCATATTTCATAAACGAATTTATTTGCCTATGTTGAAAACATTAAGAAAAAAAAATGCAACAATGTTACGCAGTAAGGACCGTCTACAGGACAGGCCAACGGAAGACAATTTAAAGAAGAATTAGAAACGGGAACACTTCGATCATTAGCCATGATCATTTCATCGCCCGCAGATTTCCCATGAGCACCTACATCATTACCCTCCATCAATCATTTCTTGCCTGACACTTCTATTTCTCAGATGGAACATCCACAAAGGCCACTCGGCCTTCTGGCTAAAATAATGCATTTTAATTGCTGGGATATAAAATGAGTAAACCAATCATAATAAAATTAAACTGTCAGCAACACAAAGGTGTTTAGATCTAAAAATTCAACCCATCTGCTATACCGAGGCCCACAACATTATCAGCATTTATTTTATAGAAAGAAACACCTGCTCCCTCGTATTTTGTACCAATAACGGGATCGTTAGAACTCAGAAGCCTGCTCGGTTCTAGCGGTGGTTTATCAAAGGTAACCAGGAAGCACAAATGACTTCAACTCACACCAAAGCCAAGCCAACGTGTTTGAAGAAAACGGTAAAGATGGACTAAATGGAAAAATCGAGATTAGATCTTTGGGCAGTTGGGTCATAACTTTTGGTTCTGATTCAACATTAAAGGTGCTGGCTCCACATATTCTGCTGAATTTTAACACTAATGAAGAATTAGAAGAAGCCACCGCCCTTTCTCATAAAAAAACTATTTAATGCTGAATTTTGCCTCATTCCTAATTTTATGCAGAAGACAAACAGAAACCGATAGGTTGCCGCCATCGAAACTACAAAGCTTCTTAAAGGTTTGCTTTGTTTTCAGAGAATTGTATAAAATTACAGAACTGATAACACGCTAGATAGATTCATTAATGCTTTGTCTGACAGCATCTTAGATTTAATGTAACTTTAATTAGAGGGTGATAGATATATGGAACAGGCTCCCAGAAGTGGTAGAGGCTAATACAGTGAGAGAACTTAAACATTCATGGGATACACATATGGCTCCTGAGTCTAAGACGAGACCAACGACCTCGGACAGAATGGGCCTGATCTGTCCTCCAATTCTATGAAATAAGGACTGGTGTCAGGTAAAGGAAAATTAAAGTGTAATGATTAAAAGTATAAAATCTGCCAATTTTTATAACATTTTCAGTTATTCAAGGAAATAAAAACAAGGAGACACATTTTGGAACCAGCGGTGGGGTTCCAAAACCCATCTCTATATTCAGAAAGCCTAAACTTAGCACGAATCTCTGGATATGCTCTAATGGTCTGATCTTCTCCGTCTCAGACCTTCTCATGCCCTGGTGATATCTGTAATATGGTACCATGTTCAAGGTCTGGGTTGAATAAGAAGTGCCATGAAAAATGTTCTCCTTGAACATTAGATACAGCGCTGTATACAGTAGTGTAGGGCGACAGACAAAAACCTGGTTTTATTTCCTTCTTTTCCAACAAACCTCCTTTATCCAAAGACCTGGAAGCTGCCATGGTTCCCAGTTGTGTGATGTTTTTGGTGACTTTCCATACGCACTTTGCTGATTCTTTATGGTCATGTTAGTGAAGTCCTCTCCTCCATATACTTTCATTAGTCAGAAAGTCTGGCTGGATTATTAAGACTGAGCATTTCTATTCTTTACTACAGGCAGTATTACTATATGTTATTTATATAGCGCCAACAATCTATGCAGCGTTTCTTACAAGTGATAAAAACATTGGGTGGCAGTTTCTGTTTAGAGAGTCTGGGCTGATTAATTTACTGTTGTAAATTACTTAATACGTATGTTCTTAGTGCTAAATAATATATCTTATAACAAAGATATGTCAATCAAAGGGCTTGATTGCAGAAAGCTTTTTCCAGAATTGCAAGGGAAAGAACTCTAGGAAAGTATTTTTGGAGTAAATAAGCTTTTTTTTCAATTATAGTTCCACTTGTTCCATTATGTGACCTGCAGAATATTCATTAAATCATTATTAATTGTGGTATAACCGTTTAAATGAGTGTTAATTCATGCATAATAGCTTTACGCAAACAACTACTACTTCTAATTTACAAGATAATTGTCTATACAAAAAAAGTTCTCAAGTACCACTTATCTATCCGACATTTTGAGTTAAGTAACACAAAAAAATGCATTTTCTATAAACCAGCATGTGTGTAAAATTGGATCCTAAAACAAAAAAACAAAGATATTTCACATTCACATGCTGATGGCGTCCACTTAAAATTGGTTGTCTAAATTATGCAAAAGGAACTAATTGAAGAAAATAAAAAAAAGGGACATAGAAGATTTCTGCGGTTTTCCGAGACCACCTTGAGGACATATTTAGATTTTCCTATCTCAGGTCCCCTATTCTCGCTATGAATGTTTATATAAACTATTGATTATTTTGCCATTCTTTGTAAACAAGTCATTTAATTTAATTAAAACCATTTAATTAAAAACCAGGCAGTTATGTTAATTAAAATCTTAATTTGCCAAAAACAATAAGGTTGCTCTAGCGCTAAGCAGTGTATCTTTCTCTGCGGTGAAGAAACTCACATCTTTACTAATGTAAAGATTCCTTTCATTCTGTAATTACATCTCAGATCCCACCGGGGTTGGAAATAGGACACCAGACCAGACTGTTTTCTTGATTAAGACAATTAAACATTTTTTTTAATTTTTTTTTTTTTATTGTCAACCTATTCCATGCACATTATTGTCAAAGCAATTCTCCATGATACCGAAAAACAGACTATGTAATTTAATTTGTACCAGATGCACTTTAGAACAGGTTGCGCTAGTATATATATATATATATATATATTAGAGCAATAAATATAGTAAAAAAAACAATAAAACTGTTCACATTTTTTTCTGACTTATTTTATTATTATACTTATTATTTCTATTTAATTCTTAAATATTGTTGGGTGAATATTACAAAATGAAAATTTTGGTTCTTCTGGCTACAGCTGTGAACATAGAAGAACACAGTCTAGGTAGCCTCTTAGGAGACCCATGGTTGGCATAAGTATTAGCCCCACTTACTCTCAATTGGCTGTTTATTCAAGCGACCTCTATTTTGATCATACTCTGCCCTCTACCTTCTTATGCCCACCTAGAAACACTTTCTTAGGGTGTGAGGGTACCATTAAAAATGACATTTATCGCGGGCACTGCCCTAGGCCAGTCCAAGGGCAGCATCCCAGCAACTCTCTCCACAGTTGGCGTCCTCACTATGGGGGTGATGAGATATTGAGATATGATGAAACATGGCACAGCCTCCGAAGTGTGAATGGACCGGCTGGTGAGACCTGAGGTCTTTCTTGTAACCGGTCCATTGAGCCATTGGCCTGGTCACCCAAGAGGGCAATCTGCCACCTGCTTTTGCGACTGGGCTACTGTCAATCCCCTTGACCAGAATATATACACCAGTGACATCATATGTAGAATTACGGAGCTGAGTTTGTGTGGTAACAGAAAATATTAGCCATTTTGCAGTCTCCAAAAATTACTTATTTTATCATGAAGAATTAACACATGGTCTGATCTCCAGCACAGTTGCGTAATTATTCCTCCCACGACTATCTAAAATGAAGACCCTAATAGCGTGTCACAGCAAACAATGAGCCCAATTATTAGAATTCTGATTAAATAAGTCTTTCTAATTACATCATTCAATTGAGACCAAGCTTACCCCATGGTGCCTACCTGCTTCAGTCTTTAATACATAAGATTGTATTAGTTGAGTCCTAATTTCTCTTTATTAGTTTTTAAGAGCCCGTTTTAGATCTCAGAGGGTTTGGCATTTACAATGGACAGTTAATTGGAGGTTTAATTTATGTTAGTTTTCCATGAATGCTGCATAATCACAGAAATTATTATTATTATTTTTTTTTGTAAAAGGTCGATGTTGGAACATATACTAGGCAGTAGTGTTATGCCAAAAATATGACCCCAGATCATTTAAATAAGGAATTTGGTAAATAATAACGTAAGCTTCAATATTTTCTGGGGCTAAAAAAGCACGATGGAGTTATAATATATATATATTAATATATTATAATATAATATTATTATATATATATATATGTGTGTGTGTGTCAGGGGTCGCAAAGGTATATTAAAGACGGCCCCGGCATGAACTACTATCCAAAGTAATGGTAACTGAGACATATCAATATATTAATAAAAGACTGGATCTCAGACTAAGTGATGTACGCAACATATTTTTCTGTTATCTTCATAAAAAGGGGGAAAAAAGCCCAATCCATAACTTTGCTAAGAATCAAAGCAAGCCACAGAAAGCATATGAGATCTCTGACACCGAGCATCCATCCCCACTGCGTGCATGTTAAGTAAAGATGAAAGCGTCAAGGCAATCAATGCTTTCTTTATATCCTAGATAAAGACTCCAAGATCCAGTATCCGCACTCTGCGGAAACATCACAATTACAGTTTGATGTGAAACTTTGTAAAAACGAGACAACTGGTAAACAGAGCTCACGGATCAACCGGATGTAGAGTAATGTTTTGTTATATGATAACTACAATAAGCGCAAATTCCTATTAAAAAAGGTACATCGTAAACTGAGACGACCAGGTTTTTATTGCAGCAAGGTATAGAGTAATAAGCAGGATTATACACCGATCAGCCGTAACATTATGACCACCTTCCTAACATTGGGTAGGTCACCCTTTTGCCTCAAACATCCCTGGTTATTCACTTCACCTGTCAGTGGTCAGAATGTTACGGCTGATCAGTGTGTAACGTTTGGTGGAGTGAACGACATCAATAGTGAGAAATAAAATTGTTTTACATAAGATATAAAACATCCATTTAAAATCCGCCCCGGTTGCTTTAAGGCCTGCTGGATCCACGTGGCTGCATGCTGTGTTGTCACATTTTCGTGTGTCGTCTTGTGTATCCAGCCAGCAGCCGCACACGAAAGGATAAATATGCCACACAAGTGGTTGTCTCCTGCTGAGGTCCACATATTAGCCAACAGCGACACACAACGCATATGACATTTGAATACGTATAATAGCTGCGTGGTTCTTTTTAAATCCATTTCATAAACCCGGGATCAAAGACACTGAAAACAATGTAAAACAAAAATGAAAAGTCTCAGTCGTAAAGCCGGTAACATTAAACACCCTTGTGAAAGACATAAGGGACGAAGAAGAAAAATAATGAAAGCCCACGTAATGTCTCGCGACTGCTAAGCAGGCCTACACATTTACAACGGCTGAGCGACTCGTGCTAAGGATCCCGAGTGTATTCAACGGACAAGATTTAAAATATGAGCCGGCATAAAACAAAATCCATAATACTGCTCACATTTATAGGCTTAATGATTTTTTTTTTTTATTGTGAAATGCGAACTGTGTATTAAAGGAAGTATCTGAACGAACGACGGACGGACTAAAAGCTGGGTTTTTTTTATTGCTTCGGCATTGTCTTGTTGAATTATCGATGTCCCTTACAAACTGTACCTGTGACTCAACGACCCATATTTACTTAAGTTGAATAATTTATATTTCTGCAGCACTTTTAAGGAGGTGCGTTTATCCTAGGACATTTCAGCCGAAGATGAAACATTATTGAAGCACAGACACTAGTAAAGGTACAGCAACGTCTCAAGACAATTGCTAGGAAAAAGAAGGCTTACCCGATAGATGCGGCTGCCGGTGTCCAAAAATACAGACTAACTAACTGCTCCACTAAATTTAACAGCTTTTTTTTATTATTATTATTAACCATTCATGTGACAAATTGTTATCCCCTCTCATGGAGCCGTAATAGATACGGCGGTGTGTGTTGAAATGTTTATTTAATTCTGCAGGAACCTTTTATGCAGATTAACAACATCCAGTTTGGCAGGCAACTGCAGTAATAGGTCAGCCCAAAGCATATTTGGAAGTCAAAATGCCCAACGTGTTGTACCCAGTTTGGTCTAAAACATAGTAAAAGAAAGGGCATGCAAACAAACACATAACAGGAACATAAAAAGCATATCATCAATGTGTAACTTCTTCCCAAAACCCTTTTTTTGGTCTAGAGCCCCATAGTGGCCAAATGTGGAATTGCAAGTAAAGGCCCAGAATCTTAAAATCAGAGCAGCCAAATGGGTAGCTGCTCCTCTAGCCATAAAAAAATCATGACTTTCCTTAGGACAGACACATTGTAAAGTTAAGATGAAATAAATCCGTACAAAACAAGTAGCGCATCAAAATTTGTGTTAAAGAACAAAAGGAGGAGAGGGAGGACCATGTGCAAACAAGCTTACATATAAATAATTGTATCAAAGATACACTTCCCAAAATATAAATATATCTTTAATCTTCAATAAAGTGTGCTTAGCCCCCTACATAGTACAGAGTGGATACAGAATCTAAGGCCCATATTAAAAATAAAAAAAAAATCTACTTTTATAATTCATTTAGTACATAAAAATATAGCCCTGCATACAAAAAAAATATAAAATATATCAACATTTTTATATTTATTTAGCGTTAAGATATATTGAAATCATTTTGAAACATGTGTTCTGTATGACAGAGGAAATTGCAGAAAGTAACACAATCATCCACTCAGATTCCACTGCACATCCCTCCGGAGTTCTAATGATATAAAGGGAATCTGTAGACCCTTTGCAAATTAAATCATGTTTCTTCCCTATTTAAAAGTAAATTCTGATGCAGATGGACAGTCCAGATGGGAGCTGCAGATGTTCTATGGTTTATTTTTCTAAACTTTCAATGGGACTGTCTGCTTTCTATGCATTTTAATAACAAAAAAAAAATACAAAACTACTGTACCAAAAAGTGAAAGTCAATTACAAAAGTACATGTTAATCTATCACATAAAACTTAACATATCCATAAAGCTTAACATATCTATAAAGCTTAACATATTATACCACGCTGTGTGGACACACGTTACCAAAACCGTATTCATGTCTTTTTAAAGGGACGCTCCGGCGTTCTGCTGAACAGATCTGTGGTCTTCATTCCACCAGACAGCTACAGTGCTGGCTCGGTGAATGCCACGCAGGGGGTCTGAGACCACCCTGTGCACATGTGCAGGAAGCCTTCCATTTTATATTAATTGGAGCGCTGTCCTGCCATTTGCTGCTTCAAGTGGCCAATCCATGGTGCAAATAAATGGACCAAAGAGGTGGTGTCCTGGTGCAGCTCAGAAGCTGCAGCTTCTCCATAAGGAAACACTTACTATAATATATAATATATTTTTTTACATTTTAAAGAATGCATATTAAGGTTCTCAGAGGGTTAAGGTCACTATTATGTTATATATATATATATATGTATATATATATAGATATGTATTCTTCTTTAGTGAGGCTGTATGGGACATTATCTGTCCTTTTAATAAGCAAGGAAAAAAGGTTGATGTTTCCTGCCACGAAAAAAGAAAGAATTCATCATTTCCCCCAGTCTGGTACAGATCAGGCCCCTGGGAATCAGCGCATGTATGTGTGTGGGTGAGTGCATGCTTGGGGCATGTGTGTTTTAGATTGGGGTGTGTAAATGTGGGGTTGGGAGTCCCTAGGGGATAAAGGGTGCCCTCCGGGTGACCCCGGTCACTGTCGCTTTCATCAGAGACGACCAACAGACTTACCTGCTTCCCACCCTCGCCCCCTATTTTATGTGTTTTAACTTTCTTTTCTTTCGTCACATCAGGCGTTTTTTGTGTCCTTGCCGGTCTGGTTTGTTAATTTGTGGAGTTGGATGATGGTGTGAAGGAAGGCTCAATCCTCCCCTGACCTCTGGTGTTTATTGGACATGCCCATTGAGGTTATGGACGGCTGGTGGTTAGCACTGGTTTTGAGACAGCGGAAGGTAGCTGTGAGTTTTATTTGGACGAGGAGGGAGGTGAGTATCTGTGTTGGAGTGTATAGTGGTGAGCGGCCGGCATGGACGGGGTTAATTTGTTTACTGTGTTGGTGATGTATGACAATATATGTTAAATATGTTAATTATGGTAATGTATATATTTGTATATTTGTATCTATTTTTATTTGTTGGTTGTATATTGTAAAAATTATGTTCATTTGGTTTATGGTGTTTAGGCCAACACAGTGTTTGTGGTTATTGTTAAATAAAATACGCTGTGCCCTGTTTTATCCAAATGATGTCTCCGTGTCTTTACTTAGTGGGTTAGGTGGTAGTTGGTTGGCGGTGCACGGCACACACCACCTACATACCAGCGCGGAATACATTGGTCCATGAGAGCATAATGTTGGCTGTAACTGGTCCTGGGTTTTAATGGACCAGCATAATTGTTATTTGTAGATACCGTAAAGTACAGAACATTTAAAGTATATGACCATGTGCTTGGAAGACCCATCTTTAAACGATCATTATGCTGATCTAGTAAAAAGTACTGCCATTTACAACCAACAAGCTTTCTTTCCGGGATCAATATAACAATCAATAGTCTGTAGTACAACATTAGTAGACCTGCCACATTGAATATTTCTTTAAGTGTGCTGTACAATAACACCAGAAACATACTGAGCATCTCGGTTGTCTTGTGCTTATGTAAGCGTGTTGGAAAAAAATTCATTCCAGTGAGTTAAGAAAGGGAATTTTATTATTTACTAGACGGATTCTCCTACTTCAGCTTGTAAGGACAATGGAGTTAGGGATGTTGGCCCTAGAAAAGGTGAACTCTTGAGTTGAAGATGAAACCATTTATTGGGCCAACACAGAAGAAACGTGTCACACAGGCCCTTGGCACATCAGAGGTCTTCTCCCCAGAACGAATGGATTGTCCATTTACTTTTGGTTACTGTATTAACAACTTGGCCATTGACGTCCTGACCCCAATGTTCCTTTATTTAATAACTAAAATGATTTTGTAGGAGGGATATATTCATAAAATTGGTGGGGCATGGGAAGGAAACAGGCAGGCAGTAACTAGTATTCAAAAAAAATAATAGAGCTCGAGTGACAAAAGGGACTACGATCAAGAACGTTCTTTCCCTGTGTCTTAATGGCACATTCAGCCTGTGTCTAGTTTACCCAACGCTAAACCAACTAGCAACATCAATTTGGAGAAAAATAAATCTAAATCACGTACTATAGTTCTTATTGTATTGTACTGTACCAACACCCACTGAGCAACAAAAGAAAGCTTAAGAATAGAATAAACTGTGAAATGGCACAAAAAAAAAAAATAAAAAAAAATTAGTATCAACTCCAGACGTGTATATCCAACATGATAAAAATTTCAAGTTTGCCATTGAACATAACCCAGCTGGAAAATTATGAATTTAAAGTGAAAATAAGAAATATATAATATATAATATATATACATAATATATATCATTAAGTATTACATTCCCCTGCACCATATCATTCTTTAAATAAACCTAGAATCAGATTTTTTTATGGAGAAAAACAGGAGAAAAAAAAAAAACATGTGGGTTATTTTTTATTTATTTTATTCCCGACATACCATTCCGTGATAATAGGGCATTGTTCGAGAGTCACTTTAGTCAGGTCGGGTCTTTGATTATAGCAGGAACTTAACACATTACATTATCCATAACTCATAATGGGCAGATTTTCAGTCATCCTCCAAAGCAGGTCACGACGAGCGAGATAATATCGCAATCCGTTATCATTAGCGTCGCTGGGAAGGTTTTGAAGACAGTAGAAAGAATTAAATGACCTGGAAAATTCAGTGTATGGAATAGTCTATTGTATTTCTTCTGCTTTATTCCATTATCATACTTCACTATTACTTGGGAAAAACATGATATGCTTTGGCAAGTCATGAATATAAAGTGCATTTATTTCGTTATTTTGGGTCCTTATTCCATATTAACCGTAAAGGAGATTTCTGAATAATATAATGACATGTAATCCAGGTCTTATTATGATGTATGTATTATTAAACAAGTTTTCTGCACACACAAAAAAGGTCTTACCATTCATATTAAAATGGGCATACCTAGAAAATTGAGAAAGATTTTACGTGAGTGGAACCGAATACATTTTAAACTCCGGAGAATGTTTAAAATCCATATGAAATCAGGAGAAACTATTTTAAAGGATAAAGGTTTTAACTTTAAGCCCTTCCAAAAATGGAATGCATTTTGTGGCTTAAAAACATCAAATAGCATATAAATACAAGTCGAGTACTTTACTAAAGTGCAGATATTTGGAGTAAGTGTTTTTTCAATCTTTACTTGGTATGATCCTTTAATGCTAGTACTGGACATTAATATTAAAGAAAAGTCTTGTCTTTTGGACAATTTGATATCCCAGTAATTCTTTCAAATCACAGCACTTACAGCGCGCCCCGAAAAAAAAGCTCTGTATGTACTGGATGCAGGGCCGGCCGAAGACGTAACGCCGCCTGGGGCGAAGTTTAAAATGCCGCCCCCGTCGGGCGGGGCGCATTTTTTAAAACTTTGCCGACCGCCCCCCCCGGTTACTTTACCTTTAAAGAGTCCTTGCCCGGCGAGTTCTCCCCATGCCTCTGCCACCGTGCCGGCTTGTAATTCTGGCAGCGCATGTGAAATTGACGCCACTCCGGCGCCTCAGCATTACATGCCGGCCACCAAGACGAATAAGGGAGACTCGCCGCAGCCAGGCAGAGCAGAGAGGCGCGCCGAGCGCGCCCGTAAAGCGGAAAACCACTCGGCGCCCCCTCTCTCTCTTCCGTTTTCATAAAAAAAAACCGCTCGGGGTGGCAAAGTGCCGCCCCTTCTAAAGTGCCGCCTGGGGCAATTGCCCCAGTCTGCCCTATTGTAGGGCCGGCCCTGACTGGATGGTTTCTAAATACAGTTGGGTGAATTATTAGTTGACAGAACTGGTTGGAGGGATCACTGCAAATGAATGGTGTTTTTCTCCTAAACGCATACAAAAGATACTGCATGAGAAAGGGGACAGTTTAGTTCCCACTAACAACAAATGTATATTAAAGTAAACATATGCCAGGGCTGCAGCATAATGCATTCTACACGGTTCAGGCCAGCTTTGGCCGGTTGAAGTGGCTAGTGGCTGGGTTCTGCGCAGGGCCGGCCCAAGACAAAATGCCGCCTTGGGCGAAGTTTAAAATGCCCCCCCCCATTATCTACCCTTCCTCTCCCTCACTCTCTATTATCTACATCTACCCCCCCTTGTACTTACCTTTCAGCAGTCCTGCGCCGAGTCTCCCTGTTCGGTCTCGGTGCCGGATTGTAATGCTGAGTGCCGGAAATGGCATCATCTTCCAGTGATCAGCATTACAAGCTGGCACCAAGACCGAACAGGGTGACTCGCCGCAGAGGAGAGAGGGGCGCCGAGCGGGTACTGACAACTTGGTAAGCGAAAATCACTCGGCGCCCCTCTCTCTCTCTTTCGCTTAAAAAAAAAAAAAAAAAAAAAAGAGCTCAAAAGTGCCACCTGGAGCAATTGCCACACTTGGCTCCATTGTCGGGCCGGCCCTGTTTCTGCGCATGCACTTGGGGTTTCCTGAGACCCCCTTGAATGCTTACATGAGCCAGTGCTAGAGCCGGATGGCAGTGAACATGCATGAATATTCAAGAACAGGAGATGTATGCAATGGAACATCTCATGCAAGTTAAGAAGCTGAAGGTAAGGAAGAAGATCATATGCATACAGAGGCTTCTGATGGACATTCGATGAGCATTTTCCTTCTACTACAAAAGCCATCTAAATCCTATCCGACTACATTGTAGCAAATGATTAAGATGCTCCATGTAGTCTTCTGTTAAATATATTTGCCAATACATTTTGCTTCCGTTCCCTTTGAAGTAAAATATAGAAACACAGAATTTGACGGCATGTAAAAACCATTCGGCCCAACAAGTCTGCCTGTTTCTTTCCTGCTGTAAAGACTCAGATCTTGTCTTGGGTTAAGGATAGCTCTATGGCTACCCCATACATGTTTCAATCCCCTCACTGTATTAGCCTCTATCACTTCTTGGCGGTTGATACCCTTTATCAACCACCCTCTCAGTAAGTGAAGGAGAAGTCAACTTCTCCACAGCTTGATACCTTTGAGGGCTTCATTTGGTTCAACCACATACCGGTGTGACTACGGAGTACATTTTAGTTCAGTTGGAACTTGATGCCACTGGGGAGCCAACTATGGACCTCAGAGACTAAAATAAATTGTGACTCAGCTTGAGTCCACTCAGAGAGTGACTTAAATTGAGATGGAACTCAAATGAAAGCTTAATAGCAATGGTTACTAAACTCAGGACTACTTAACGCTCTTCAATGAATCGTAGACTTGCTGCACGCTCATAGCCAAATAACTCAAATGCCCCTGATTTTTTGTTATCTAAAACTAAAGCTTTAGTGGAAAAAATGCCATCTCACCAAGAGGAATCATTTTGTACGCACAGCACTCAAGCAGAAACTTCCTTGCAAATCTGTCTGTCAGCTTTTAACGATGCCTCTACAGAAACTTTATTTCCAGATACCGGTGACATTATTTATTTGCCTTCAATACTCTTTACTAAACAAGCTGAGAGTATAGTAGCAGATATTCACATTTATGTAAATAAATCAAGCTATAAAAAAAGGTGTAATTTAACACCTTAACGCTGTAAATTCACCAAGGGAAACATCTGAAGTGCTTTAATTCACCATATACCATGTAGTTATCGATGATATATACGTTTAACGATCGCCGTATTTCATTTAAACTGCCCTAGCAATCTATACTACATACGTATAAATTATTACTATTATTAATTGGTTACCAAGCAACTATTATGGGGGTGTTATAAATATAGTTTTTTGCTGACAGGGGAGAGCACAATAAACTGTAATTGTTTGTAAAGAAGGTATTTACGAGACTCTAAATCATGTTTTTTTTAAGCAGCGTTGAAATCTTGGGGAAGAACAGCTCGGCTTGGAAAGAAAAGAAACCAAGGTGAGGAAAAAACGTGATTTGTTGTATATACATGGAAATTTAAGGCTCTACCGCCTGGATATAACCGGTGGCTGTAACGGAACAGTAATAATTACTCAATAAAAGAGAGGCTGCCTGTTCCCTATACGTAGAATGGAAACTAGCGGATGCAGTGGGCTATTTACCTTTGGCATTGTCCCGGGCCTTCCCCAAGCCAGTGCCACCAGCCAGGTCCTCATTGCCGCTGGGCCTACCGCCGAGCGCTGAGAAACGACATCATATTTTAAGGGTGTGCAGATATGAACCATGGAGGTTGCGTTGATACGGCACAGTCCTCCGTAGTGTTAAGGGCTTAGTTGGGGTGATCAGTGATCTCCCTTTTAACAATCTCATTGTATTACAGGGAGGATCGTCCAAGATGGCAATGGACTCCATGTTATGTGACAAAGGGGTTGCCACCCCCCGGACCAAATGCGCCACTGAGAAGATGGATCCAACAGAAAGCTCAATGAGAACTTGCAGCCGCCCAGTTTTCTGCCAGATTTCAGTTTTAGTTTGAAAACTATACGGTTCAGAGTAAGATTGGGACTTTTTTTTCTTTTCTCCAAGCAGTGATTTAGCCAGCTCTGTCTATAGAATCCTTCGAGTTTCTAGATAAAACACACAAGGTGTTTGAATGACCCATCTAATTCCTACACTCCTGCAGGAAGAGAATGAAAAAGTGCTAAATTGTCAAGCACATTTAGCACATGTTGCTTTGTAATCCCACCCTATGAATGCTATCTTAAAAAAAAAAAACAATTACTACTTGCCTAAGCAGACAAAAGCTAACACAGAATTTAGAATTTAGAACATAGTAACTGAACTTCAAATGAGAGAAACTAGCCATTAAAATATGTTCAGATACCGATGACACTCAAACCGGAATACAATCTTAATTTATATTTATATGCATATATGCAAAAGGTGTTGGACTTAAAGATATAGTGGACGGTTAGATACTATTGGGATAACCAAGCCCTTGTGTGTGTATATTTATATATACATACACATACATACATACAAACACATGCACACACATTATCGTTCTAAAGTTTGGGGTCACTTAGAAATGTTTTGGTTTTTTGCAAGAAAAGCACATTTTGTCCATTAAAATAACGTTAATCGTATACAACTTAATAAAAGCCCATTTTTCCCCATCCCACAGAAATATTTAAATATTTGTGAATAAATATTTTTTATATGATATATAAATTAAATATATTTGGAGTCAATTCCATCATTGCTTTTAAAATACATTTGCATTTGCCATAGGGACCACTTGACTATCATATGACAGTCAAGTGGTCCCTATGGCAAATGCAAATGCATTTTAAAAGCCAAATGATAGAATTGACTACAAATATATTTAATTTATAAAAAGTATAAGTGAAAGCATCATATTCCTTAAAAAAAATACTTATTTTCTGGAATTATCTACTTTCCCATTCTACAGTATTTGTGTTTATTGTTTTTTATTTCTATAATTGTTAAAAACACTTTACAATCTTGGGGAGTATGATGATACTACATAAATCAATAAATAATATTTTAACTGTGCTAGTTGACAAAATGTACCAATTACCGAGAATAGTAGAAAGAAAGTTTCTCTTCTCATGAAAAAAAAAATTGTAATGATTTTCCCTCAATGGATTTAGTAGCCCTTCCATAATAATAATGGAATAATATTAATATTATTATTAATATTGTAATACTAAGAGGAGACACATTTGAAATAAGATAATATTTAAATATTCAAATATGTGTTTTGAGTTGCATTTGCTAAACGTGGAGTTTGCAGTGATATGAACATTTAAAATCCCCAACTTCACTCTGCGTTTTAAAGGGCCGACTCAGTGAGCTTCTCTGGTGGCAAAGGTTTTGGGCTCTTGAGTTGTACAATCATAGGCCCTCAATATCTGGCATTTGTCTAGCTAAGCCTTATGAGAACCAAAGCACTCATCGGCTGATATACCAAAGGTCATCCGTTATCTAGTTATCCGACGATCAAAAACACAGAACAATTCTACGGGGAACGCCATCCGACCTGGAGATATATTGTGAAGAATACAAACATAGCTGAAATTTACAAGCGACTGCTTTACAGATTTTAGAATGTTTTATAATACGGCAGAATATAAATGTTCCTTCCTTAAAACTCCACTGAAACACTTTATAGGACGACCCACAATGCTTATATACGATCTGGGGATTAACTGCAAATGCACCCCGCTCTTTTGTCAAAATGCCAGGAGGAATTGAATTTGGGCACCGATGTATTTGTGTAGATTAAAGAAGCTGGCATTATCATGCAATTATAGCCTGAACTTCTCACTAATTCCCCCCCTGTGTTGTCCGCTGCCATACATATAATTGGAGGGGGTATGGACCCTATTCTTAATGTCAACATTAATTGAAATATCAAGCCAATTAAATAAAAAAAGAAAACACAAGTCTGGATTAGTCCAAAAAACAGACTATTTCCCTGTAAGCAATAGACTGAATGTATATTTTATTATATATAAAGTATCAGCAATTTATACAGTGAGTTGGACAGTATGGGGTAAGAGGCAGAGCTAAATAAAGAGATGCCGAAAAATACACGTAAATATAAAAACTTCAAATCCACAAAAGAAGGAGATATAGTCTCCTCTTATTTAGGTTAACATTAAGCATGTTAAAAGTATTAACACTGTTCTGGCGTGTCAGCTGGCAAAACATATCTTGCGTGTTACATTTTAACCCCTTAATGACAAAGCCCGTACATGTACGGGCTCAAAATGCATTAAGGGGTTAAATAAGGCAATACAGGATGTGTCAATATGTAACTAACAGACAAATCGATTCATGGGGTAGAAAAAGCTTAAATGGACATTTCAGCCACTGTCTGTACCTAACGCCATGCAGACAAAAAAAAGTAATTTTAAGAAAGCCTACGTTTTCTCAGACCATAGGTAAGAATGTTACGTTTTCTTTTATATGTATTGTCATGTCTGTAAAACAGAATTATAAAAAGACTGGAACTGGTTTCCAAATCTCTAATAACCCGCGTTACGACATTTTTACCGTACAGCGTTATATATCAATGCCCACGGCTCCGGAAAGTCTGCTCACTTTTTAATTGCTTCCAAGTGTTAAAAAAATGATCTTGTTCCTTTTTTTTTGTTTTTTAATATTTTTTTTTTAAATATGACAGTCTGACATTTTCTTTAATTACAAGCCGCGATGTGTTTAATAGCAGAAAATTGGCCTCCGTCTTGACAGCTATCTTTTTTAAAAATCAATGGTTAGACTCTAGGGCACCAGCTTGGTCATCTGGATCAATATTAGAAAAATATAGCCTGTCAAGACCTTTTGGCCTATTATTGATTCTAATAGGGAGCCGCTAGCAGAGTGAGTAATGATGTGAAGGCGAGGATCCAACAGACCTGGACTCTCATTGATTCCAACAAGGTGGATGAATCTTTGATGAATAGGAGAAGGCTAATACAAACATCTCAAACTAACAAGTTCACTTTGGCACATTACTCACACTATTTCACGTTGTTTCGCAAGACATTCTCAGCATGGAACCAATTCAGTCAAGAGTTCCGTTAATTCGGTGTCTCTGCATCTGGCTTCCCAAACCCTGTCTCTGTTTCGGAAGAGTTGAGAACTGATTTAGATCTGTGCCGATATCTCGGCAAATCGCACTGAGCTACTGTCAGATCCGCGGACTAATTGATTTATCAATATCCAAGTGGCAGGTTTCTGTATACTGGTTAACCAAAGATAGAGTAGGGGGGGAAATCATCCATCTGCTATGTTAAAACACACAAAAACCTCCCAAAAAAACAGAGAGAAAAAGAGAAAGAGAAAAAGAATAAAAAAAGTTTTTTTCCCCCCATAAACTTACATTTGATTTGAACAATCTAATAAAGGGCCTGTTATCCAGTGTATGATGAGACACTAGATCGTGACTTCTCTCCTTTAGTACCAATATATCTGTGTAATATTATTATTAATATATAAAAATATTAATTTGAATTTGTCTTTAAGTATTATCACTGACCCCTATTGTAACAGCGCTACAGAATCTGCTGGAGCTACCGTTTGGAAATAAACTGATTAATTTTACGTCGATTAGCGACATTGTAACGTTCAACACCCTTTAAATGGTTAAGCGTGACGGGCTTTCTCTGATCCCCGATGGATCATCACCGCATTCGATGAGAGTCAACATATTCTCTGCACCTGTAGCAAATGCTTCGTAACGGCTTTTTTTTTTTTTTTTTCACCATGAATTTTTTATACGACATTTTCCAGTTGGGACGCAGATAAAATCTCATCCACCCACAAAGAGAAACGATTATATAACAAAATAATGTACTCAAAAAGCACGTTATGTTTTCATTCTGGCTTTTAAAAAAAAAAAAAAAAAAAAAAAAAAAAAACGCAAGTGAAAACAGTATTCGGTTGCGGCAAAAATACATATTTCGCTTTACTTCTATTGATCATTTATGTTTTTGTTTACAAACCAAAAATGATTGAATATGATGATCTCATACTTCCTGAATAGGAAGCATACGAAGCTTGCAAGGCAAGGTCAAGTGGGTAAACGCGAACGCCGTGGGATAGGAGTTTGCTGTGATATAAAAGTGCTTCATCGCAAAGGTGACCTTTCAACGGTCTCTCGATGATGGAAGCAAAGGGAGTCCAAGTACAGAGAAGACAGCTTCGAAGGCACAAAAGAGAAACGCAGAATAAATATATAACACGTTTGTGTGAAAATTTAAAGGCAATTTTGCATAAAACAGTAAATCGTTTTATCATAGTTTTCTTCATTGTGATTTTAATTATTATGACCATGTGGCATTGTACACATAATCATAGGTTCTTCCTTTCCTTAATTGGGAGGTAAGTTGTCGCTGTTCTTCTAACTCGCCGAACTGCATTGTGATGTGGTGTTCAGCTCTGACAATGATAGGGTTAAAAAGTAATATCAGAAGCCCGTTTGTTGTAAGAGGTGTTTGTGTGATGTTTATTAATAAATACGATTCGTTTCCGAATTTACCATCTGTTTTCCTCGGCTTGCCAGTTAAATCAAACTCTCACGCTCAGCGTGCCGAAGGGGAACCCTTGAGCAGAGATCGATATGAAGAGACACCCTTAGAACCAAGGTGGAGTTTTTCACCCTCCAAACGGTTCCCCCTCCGGATGAGACATTGAAGTCCCAGGTGGATCATCAGTAAGTCCCACGGCTGCTAGAACCCAAGGGTCTCCCTCGATCTGGGAATTAAATAATGATTGAATGGTCAGTCAAGCAAAAAGGTCAAGTTAGAAGAAACTGGGTCATCAAATGCCACAACCAAGGCCAGAAATCATGAGCCACTGGAAACAAGCAGGGTCACAACACAGAAAATGCACTGGAAGTGGACACAATCAGGACCATTCAAGGGCAAATGCTGAGTGTGTGAGAGGCTGGAGCTGATACTCTGATCGGACAAATACAAAATAGAAGCTTCTTGCGGTGAGTCAGCAGTGTTCACGTCCGCCGTTCAACCCTAACCAGGAACCGCAACACAAACCACTGCGCAGAATACATACAATAAACACGTTTTGTGTTACACCCTCATGTTACCAATAAAGACCAGACAACATGAGGTTTGTATTCTACAAACAAAGCTTGCATCGGGCAAATCCATGGTGGGCCCTTAGCCAACAGGCCACCCCGATCTGCTACTCCATAGGCAGATGGGGTGTTGCTGCTTGGGCTACCAGCTGGATATGCTCGGCCACACGCTACGTGAGCATAAACATGCAATGTAGAATCATTTGTAGCAGTTGGCCACAGTTTCGGCTTTAGGTGGCCACGGACTTAAAAGTGCTAGGTGTGCCTTGTTATCCCCAGTCTGACCCTGAGATTAATTACAAACAGGGCCACCATCAGAAATCTTAGGGCCAAGGGCCCCTACGCCACTTCACACCATATGTTCCTCCCACAGCCTCACCCAGTGCTCACAATGGAGCCACCAGGCCTCAAAGTCTGGCCCCAATCCCTAGAAAGCGGTCATCCTGTCCCCAAAGCTTGTAAGTGCAAGGACGAGGGTAACTGGCTGGGTCCAGTCCTGTGTAGTGAATTGGGGGCCTGTGACAGATCAGGGCAGCCAGGCCCCACAAGTACTGGTTGTACACCCGTTGATGGTCACAGGATGCAGAAAATGGGATAAAACATTATCTAAAACTATATCCAGAGAAATTCTAAAAAAAACAATATTCCCCTCCCCCCATCGTCAATAAAAGTAAATCTGTTAGCAAAAATATTCAAAATCACTCCATAAAAAGCAGCACACCTCCTGTATAAATATACGGAGGCCATGGTATCGTAAACACACACATCAGAAATACATGTAAAAGCTGGTGTTTCTGTATATATATATATATATATATATATATATTGCTATAATTTAAACATTGTACCGGTATAAATCCCATTAACCATAATTACCATCCTGTCACACCGTAATATGTAATTTTATTGTGAGCCCTATTCAAACAATGTACAATACAGTGCTTCTCGTTGGCTATTAGGCATAATATTGATACAAACTAACATAAGATGTAAGTTTTTTGAAGAGAAACTCAATTTCCCCTGAATACTAGGTAGCAAAATCTTCAGCTTTATCGGAACCATATCTGATCTTAAAGATAGAAGACCATGGAGAACATGAAAGTTAATGAATAGGAGAAAGAGTAAAAAAATTCATAGATTAAAAAGATACTCTTGTGACTTCACCCATTGTATTTACTGCTTTCTACCGGATTTGTTGCAATGTTGTCCTTTGGTATTCTCTAAGGGACGTACTTGTGGGGTCACGTTTTTTTTTGCTCTTGTTGATTTTGATTTTGTTGCAAAACTCAATAAAAAGGTTTTCAAAAAAAAATGTGATTGTCATTATCTGGCTAAATAGTAGTTTGCTGAACTTTTGGATAGTTTTGTCATACAATATACCTCCCCCAGCAAAAACAAACACAGGGGCAGGGCATGGCGGGTAGAGTGTCAGGGCATGGTGGGTAGAGTGTCAGGGCATGGGAGCTATAGAGTCATCATCTGGTGTACTAGACACTGGAGACTAATCCAGAACGCAGGGTTGTGGCCCTGAGCTTGGCAGGAGACCCCCTTAGGGTCCTGAAGGGGTAAAAAGCAAAAATTAATCGGCGAAAAAGTGTTATGGCATCCATTAAAGGGACAGTAACGCTTTTTTTTTTTTAAAACAGAAACATGGAGTACCCCACCCAACAGAAATATAAAATTAATATAAAATTTTGGGGAAAAAATGCTGCCACCAGACCCAAATGAAAAAATAGTGAATCTAAGGGGGGCAATCATTATGAAATATAACAGTGGCACCAACCTTATGGAAGAAATCCTAAAATAAAAGATATGAGCATGTTATCCCAGCACATGGTAAAATAGCAAAAAAAACAAAACAAAAAAAACACATCATGAAGGGGTTAAGGGTTATAAAGTCACACCGCGCTTGAATATTTCCAAACGTTGGCATCATTCCATGCCTTCTCCGGTAGATGATGCGTACGTGACAAACTCAACATAAAAACTTTCACACTGTGGGGTACGTGAAATCTCAAATTGCTGATCCTAATATGCTGGTTAGAGTTTTCTAATTGCGTTCAAGTGTTTCCATAGCATTGATCTTTTTTTTTTTCCCTGCAATCAGAGGCTGATTCAGATCTTCTACATATTTGCATTCTGTCTTCTCACCTGCTTTTTCCAGTACCATGAATAAATCATTAGAACAGATGGTTGTAGATTATCAATAAAAGGCGTTGTTAGCCTCTGTGTGAATCCACTATGCTCAGTCAACATGCTTCTTTTTTTTTTAAGCCACCTGCTCTTTATTATGTTCAAAACAACTTTTTATTCACAGTATATGGAGCATTTTGTCATAGCATAGCAGAATTGATTTTCAAAAAATTAAGGGCATTCTCTCTTTGGTTTTTGTGCATATGTTACATAAATTGGCACACTTTCATGCAAATCAGCGGTAATGCTGGCATGTGAAATTAAGATATCATGTGCCAAATGCGATGCATTGTGCGCACACACAGACAACCACTCAAATGAATGTTTTGCTTTGTCCTCCCTTTCTACCCACATAATATCTATCCCAGTGGGTCTTATTCACCAAATCAGGCGTTTACTAGAGCGTACCTCCCAACTGCACATGTTTTCAAGGGGCATTCCCCAGGCAGATGCCCGACTGTCCTGTTTTTGCAGCACGGACCTCCGTTGCAGCTCCCACATTGCCACCTTACGACGCGGTTAAGGTGGATGGTGGTCATGCTCCTGAGAAGACCACCTCCCCACCTCTAGCAACACACCTCTCAACACGTCTCCCCATGTGGACACCTGACTCGTCCGAGAGGACGCTAGAGAGCTGGTGTTTCACCTTGCTGACGCCACTGCGCTTCATGAAGGGCCACCACTGACATGCTTCTTCTGAAAAACGGGCTGAGTTGGCCCAGAATAACAGTTCACTTAGTGAGGCAACTCAAGAATTCTCAAAAGGGTTTATTCAGAAAAAGGGACTCACTTTACAATTCATTATAATCGGCCAACACTGTCAGGTTCCTCCACCATGACGGGCTGAACTGACCCCATATAGTGTATAATCCAATGGCTGGGAAGACTTTGGAGAAACAAAATCTCACTGATTTGACTACACATTATACAGGGCCAAGCAAGCTTTTTCTGTAGCAGGAGCTCACTGAGCTTGGAGCTTCATCATGAAACTCCCCCATTAATGAATAGCTCCTAATGATTTAACAATACCTTATTCAGCCTGCTCATTCTTTCTATAATTCATGTAATATGTAGTATGACCTTGGCTACATGGTGCTCTATTGGCCTATTACTGTAAATACCACAAGGGTGATGAGGTCCCTCTAATTCCCATTTGCCAACTTTTTAGTCCTAATCCGATATGGCAGAGATTACACTCATTACACATACTGGAATCCCAGACGCGCATTAAGTAGTACGCATTACATCAGCCAATGGGTGCTACGCCGTGAAGGAAAAAAAAAAAAATGAAACCACTTCCTTCGTGATAGAAGACATTATTGTGATTGATTAGAAAACAAAGACAGATGGGATACATTCTTTTACACCCTCTTAAAAGTAACGCCATCTGCACCAGGAAGTGTATTAAAAAAGATTAAAAGAGAAGCGAAAGTTTAGCGTTAGGAGTAGAAGAGTTGAGATGTGGTGGAGACGCTGGTAATTAGTGTTCATTAACACAGCACTTGTGTTAACCCTTTAGGACCATAGCACTGCATACACCTGTTGCTGGGCAATTTGTTTTAAGCAATTTTTAAAGGAGAATGTCCACCATTTTTTTTCTACTATCAGGTTAAAAACATGTTTTTTAAAAAACATTGCACTATTTTTATTTTTGTATTTTTATTTTTTTAAACAGTTTTAGTTTTTGCAGAATATAATATTTTCGGGCAGCTACATATTAGCTATTTATACGTTTTTTTAGCTCTGTATCTTATTCCAATCTACTAGAAAAACATCCTGACTCGATATAACCGCCTGTGGTAGACAGAATGGATTAGTCTTAACCACCCAGCTGGACACTTTTCACAAAAAGTCAATGGAGGAACGGGCTTCATAAGAATTGCCATAAAGAATCAGCTCAGTGTGGTGTTTGAGCAGGGAAAGATACCCAATGCGTTTAATAACTGACAACAATGGCCGCCTCCAGGTCTTCAGATAAAGGAGCTAGATGAGTTAAGACCAGGTTTGTCAATACCGACCTACATCACTGTATACAGCACTGGGGCGTTATTATTGTATACAGCACTGGGGCGTTATTATTGTATACAGCACTGGGGGGTTATTACTGTATACAGCGCTGGGGGGGTTAGTACGGCATTTAGATGGCATACAGCGCTGGGGGGGGTTAGTATGGCATACAGCGCTGGGGGGGGGTTAGTACGGCATACAGCGCTGGGGGTATAATAACTGGAAAAATGGCAAGATTGCCTCATTTAGATAGTTCCCAGGTATATACATAACCCAACACCTGATTCCACAGTAACACAAGGAACAGGGGCGTCTGTGTCATAGGTCTTAATCCTCCCCACTTGCAACCAAGGACATATGCAATACCAGCCTAGTGAATAGGGAAATTAACAATAGCAGGGGGTGGGGGCTACCCTACGACCATGCAGTGGCGTATTTTTCTTTGATGCTGCCCTATGCCTGACGCAAGGTAGGGCCACTTGCCACCTGGCCCATTGAGCAGTGGTTTGGGGATCAGGTTCCCTGTCCTGCCACCCTGGACTTGGGCCTAGTCCCCTAGACCAGAATGCGTCGCTGAGCACATAGGGCCCACAGCAAGATAATTATGCCTTTGAGTGTAAAATGAAGGACATAAAGGTGTCTTAGAGATCAGAACACTATCGACTGCCATCTTAATTAATACATTCCTGTTTCTGCTCATGTAATGCGGTATGATTACATTCCGAATAAGAAAGTCTAGAAGTCGCCCTAAACTTAATTACAAAGGCAAAATCATTCAACTCAATCTCATTAATTCCACATTTGTATGGTTATTTATTACTGAAATGCTTTAGTTGTTGATTGAATGATTCCAGGCATCGCTAGAACAATTACTTAATTTTAAATTACTATTTGCGAAGTTACATTTATTTATCATTTCGAGTCTCAGGAGGGGGGGGCACGCACCGCAGACCACTTAAACAAATGTATCGGACAATGGAAATGCATCTGTTTCAGATTAAAAAAAAGAAATACATTTACGAGGGCTGTGATACCTTAATACACAATTAGAGAAGTTCAAAAAGTACTAAAAGTTATGAGGCCTGACTATCCTATAATTTATTGCTGTAAAAAGTCTTTTATTTACTTATTTATTTTTATAGAAAAACATTTGAAATTATAGAGTCTTGGGGTTTAAAGCAAGAGCCGATACAATGTAATTATGGCTATTAAAGGTGCTGTTCCACCGAAACATTTAAATCACGTTCCTGGGTTGCTGCTAGAATAATAATGACCAATAAGTACACCAAAAAAAGCAAGAATTCAGCGCATACCCAGTGAATACCATTCAAAACACACCTAAGGCAAAAAAAATTGGGGATTCTGTCACACTATACAGCATATATTGATTAGCCCGTCACTATGTAAAAAAAAACTATTTTGCATCCTGAAACCACTTACCCCCCACTACTGCTACAAAAGAGCTATTACTCCCTCTTTTCACCTCTCCTTTTTGTTTTAGTTACCCATATTATTCCTTTAGACTATAAAAGCTAAAACGCCCGGCCCTCATAAGCCCACCATTCCTCCCAGGAACTTTGTGTAAAAGTACCACAGGGCTAGACGCTAGCTAAACTTTCAGATTTATCAGAAACATACCGAATCATATATCTTTGAAACCTCTCAATTGTCAAAAATGGGTAATTAATTATGATCTGTTGTCCCGTTCAATGTTTTATATGCATTTTTTAAAAAAAACATACCTCAATTTTTTTTGTAACATACATAGTCTACCCAAATAAACTGGCAAGAAGTATTACATTTAGAGATTTCTTTGGAGTGATTAAAAAACCTCCATTTTTAATCTGATGACTATAAACCTATTATGCCTTTTTTTTTACGTAAAAGCAGAATTTTAATCTCAAGATGTTGCAAGGTGTTTGATATAAGGATTAAAATATGCTCCATTGTTTCACCGTGGCATGTGTTCAGTACAAGTTCTGTCATCCGTGCAAAGCCCATCTGGTTTTAAAATGTTGTATATTGCATAAACGTGGTAACAGAAGACTTACCAATTATTGAATTGTGAAAAAAGAACAGATTTATCCCAGATGTTAATTTATTTTTGTCTCCAATTGTTAATTGTCACGCCGAGGGAAATCGGCTTTATTTAGATTTAGCCATCGCTATATCTCGACAAAGCTTTGTGATGTTTCTGCGCAAATGAACAAAAAAATTCTCTGTGGGAATTCCCATGATGCTCTGAGCTTTACTGGAGAAACAGACTTATCTGGGAACTCTCCTGGTCACTTTCTGCTTTAATTAGGCCACGCCCACCACACCTCCTACTCCCAGTCCACGATGGGCTCTGTGGGGCTAGCCCCGCCCATATGTGCTATTAGCCCCGCCCCACTCACAACTAGCCCTGTCTCCACCCAGAGTTTACACCCCGTCATGAAGGCACTACTTCGAGGAGGGAGAACCCGCAGGTAGCCCTTTTTGGGGAGCTCACCCGCATCACAATAACTGATGGAATGCCGATAAATTGCCGTTAGTAGCAGTCGTTCTTATGTTATAGGTTCTTGAACTATAACAATAGGGACACAAACAACATGTGCGCTGACAATAGGTACTCCATGCTAGTATCTCGCCCTTGTCCCAATCGATTCGAGGATAGACCCCTGTCTATCACCTGCTATGTGATAACACTGAACTACATGGCATCGCTATATGATCGGAATGCCAAATGCTCTATACATTTCTTTACTGTTTAGTATAATGGTTCTAAACTTAAGCTAATGAGCATTTGTGTACGAAGCAGGATGTATACCACTTGAAGTATTAGATTAACAGAATACCTCTTTGTATTTTCTGGTAATCACAAATCTGGAAAAAAACGATTAATTTCACCAGTTCTCCTGCCCTTTGGTCTCTGAATGAAATACTGTAAATTCAGTGCGTTTTCAGTATATTTGATGTACTATTTGTGTATTTCATTAACCCAATCCTATGATAAGGGATGTTGTATTCAATGGCTTAACTACAGAATTCATCACAGTTACACACGTGTCAGATTGCATTATGAGAACGCTAGCACTAGAAAATATAAACCCGGTGAAAACGCTGAAGCGTTAGATTAACAAATATTAATTTCACAAGCCGATTGGTATATCGCAGATAATAAACACTATTATCACACCGTGAACACTCTTTCAAAGAAAAATATAAGGTTTATTCACCAAAGTTTCGTCCAGGACGGCCTCATCCGGGCAAAAATGAATGAATGAACAGTTCTTTATTCATTTTTGCCTTGATGAAGATCATTCTGGCCAAAACGTTGGCTGAATAAATCTTATATTCTTCGTTGAAACAGTGTGCATGGTGTAATTTTATTTATTATTGCATGAAACAGATGATGCATGGATCAATTCCATAAGCAATCGCATCTCAACTCTTTTTTTTGCCAACAAGCATTTCTACAAATGGAATAGAGCAGATTGCAGATAACCGTTGGCCTATCTAATTTCCCCATTTTTCATTTTATACCTAAAACCTGTTAGTCTTGGCCTTAGGTGAAGAACAGCTTTATAGCCATACCAGAAAACCTTTCAGTGCTGGTACCCCAGAGGTCTCTCTCCCTTGGAGAATGGTGGGGCAGAGGTAAATTAAGGAGCCACTGCTAACCTTGTATGACGGCAGAGGTAGCCCACATATATGTTAAAGTGGGAGTATGGAAAGCATGGGTGGAGAGTGGGTAGAGCTGAACACCACACTTTTTTTTTTATTATTATTTACCCCAACACTAAAACGCAGCCACATTGGTTATGATACTAGGAGCCTCTAGGCCAGGGGTGTCCAACCTGCGTCCCTCCAGCTACTGCAGGACTACATCTCCCAAACTCCTCTGCCAGCTCCTTAGCTAAGAGCATTATGTGAGATGTAGTCCTGCAGCAGCTGGAGGGCCGCAGGTTGGACACTCCTGCTCTAGGCCCAACATTGAGACTTACCAGGCATGCCAATACCTATCCCATTTATGTATAAATTCCTTCTCTGTACTAACCTCTACCAAGTTCTTCTACTTACCCAATGAACTAATTATCCATGACTTTCCACGTCATCATCTAGAATATCCTTTTCTCATCAATGAAGCTTAGCTCCCTCTTCTATTTCAGTGCTGGGGGCCTCCTTGCAGTCTTTGTCACGTCCCCTCTGAGGATTCATATTCCTTAGTTCTAAATGGCTGTGTCTTAGAACATAAAGCATGTGTGAATCAGTGATTATGTTATGGAGCAAATAAAAGCAAAATAAAATAAAACAAAGAAAATATAAAGAAAAACAATAACAAAGACCACTAGCAGCAGATGTCATTGGCCAGCTTCAACTAGATCACAGGTGCGCCAAGAAGCCTTCGGTAAATCCTAATAACATTTCATTCCTGAATCCCTTCATTTACATCATATCTGTTTAAAAGTCTATTTTAAATCGAATGCCGAAAAGAAAATATATGCCATCAGTGTCTGAAACTAAAATATTGGACGCATGCAGCAGCAACAGGGACAGTCAGATGCTAGTCCAAAAACACCTTAATACCCAAAAATATTTCAATGACTGTCTACTCACAAAGTCCTTTATCAGAGGGTATCCATGTTTTTATTGTAAAAAAAATCATAAGCTTTTTTTTTAATCACTTTAGCTGTATATGTTATGGAAAGTGACCTGGCTGGAGTATGAAGAAACTGACCCAGAGTCCAGGGAAAGACTCTGGATCATACCTGGAAAGTTCCCTGGTACAGTTCCTTTCCTTATTCTGGCCTGCATGGACAACGTGCCACTGGGCTAAATGCTAATTTCGTCTGGAAACTGAATGGGGGTGTTTGTAAAGTTGCCCCTTCTGCTTACACACACACATGCATACAAGCGTAGTTTCTCGCACTATGAACTGACCGGTTCCAGTGAATCCACCAATATGTGGTTTCACCAACACAGCGACAGTGAAGCAAAAACAGCTTGCTTCACCCAACGCTGAAAACCAAAAAAAAAATAAAAAAAAATAGCATGACTCCCCTTTGAATTTACAATTGGAAGAAATATTTGAAATGTCTGTAAGAATTAAGTGCATGAATATATTTGGATTCAGAAGCAGTTGATGCACCACGACAGAAGATTTGTTTTATATTCAGACGAAGTGGGAAAGGGAATCGATCCAATTGCCTGAAGTGTTGCTGAGTGAAGTTGCCAGCTTTGCCAACGTGCGGGACACAAAATCCTTTTAGTCTGTTTAACAATGAGAACGTTTTTTTTTTTTTTTTTTTTTTTTTTTTTTAACTTTGACGACAATTATCGATGAGAGAGACAGAATACATACTTTCCCTTTTCTCCCATTAACAAACTTGTGAAACATTTTTGTATTAGGGTATGTGCCTGGAGTTCAACTTCATAGAAATAACTGTTTTTATTTAAATAATTGACATTTTACATTATCCACAAATAAAGGTGTGGATTTATCAACCTATTTTTATTATACATAAGAGATTGTTTTAACATGTGCTAACCTGCTTTAAATCTTATAAGGGCAATGTCTTTGAGAAGGGGCGGAGATTTGTTGTGCAAAGGGTCAGGGGCAACCCAAAAACATTTTGGTGGGTAAGGAGTGGGAGGGAAGTGGGTAGGGAGTGGGAGGGTACTGGGCATGGCCAAACGCTGCAACTGTGCATGGAGAAAAATCAAACTGACTAGGAGACCTGGGGAGGCATGACTTCACCCGGAGACTCTGGGTCAAACTCGTAGCGTACCAAGGTATGGTAATTTGTTAAATGGGCATGTACGCGCATCATATAAGCACATACATATTGTTATTAAAGAAAACGTGACAATTCTTGTTTTATATCGTCATTCTTCACATACATCACATTCTAAAAATCTTCCTTTAACATCTAACACCTTAACCCCTTAATGACAAAGCATGTACGGGCTCAAAAATGCATTGTTTTCAATGGGTTTAGGGACCGCCCATTGTCCTTAAGGGGTTAAGTCTTATATAACAGAAACAGCTTTTTCTATTAATTTGAAGAAATTGTTTTGTTTTTGTTCTTAAAGCTAAGCATGAAGACTTTTATTGAATATGTTTTCATGAAACTAGCCCTGAAAGCATCATCTAGAGGAACATTTTTAGTTCTTTGTTCAAAACAATACAGATGCCTTTACAAAAGAGTCATTGAAATGACAATATCAAACGGTATCGAGAGACGCTTCCAAGCTATTTTGCACTGCAAAGACTTTAAAACTACCAAGTGAAAGCATTCACCATTTCCACACCTTGGAATACCTTTCATACCTCCTGGAGGTCTAGTGGGTCCAGTCACACATGGGGCAGTGCTAGCCACAGTAGGCTGGTGGAAGTCACTGCTGTATTTATTAAAATCTGCACCATGGTAGACATTCTCGAAGGAGTATGCCAAACGGCAAATGATTTAGTCAAGAGTGTGGCAACTGCAGTTTAACATTGATAAACGTACAACAATGCACTTGGGATGTTAATATACCACTGGTATAATGTGCTTTTAACAACATCAGAAAAGAGGGACTTGGGAGTAATCATTTCTCAAAGCAGACACTAAAATAAAGCATCCCAAAAACCAACCAGGGTGCTGGGTTGTACAGCGAGAAGCACCAAATGTATCGGTTTGTCAATTCTTGTCTTGTCATATCCCTTGAATTTATGTATTGTATTAAGCGCTGCGTAAACTGTTGGCGCTATATAAATAAAAGATAATTAAAATAATAATAATAATAATAATTCGTTAAGAGGAAGAGAGGTTGTTCTCTGCGTCAGCCTCACCTGACGTAGTATTGTGCCAGAAGTAATGGCCAGACCCCCCATCTCCAGCTTTCAAAAGAGGGCAATGAGAGAAATACATATAGCTGGCAAGAATGAGGAAAGCAAAGATTTTACCAAAGCCCACAGGGGAGACACTTTTTCCAGTTAGGAGAAATGGCTTTAAAACAAGCGGACTTATCTATAAAAAAGAGCCGCCAGAGGCTAAATTAATGCTAAGGAGGTTTTTTCTACTGATGGAGCTTGTAGATGTGCATACAATGAGGGAATTGAAAAACATGCATGCGCCCGTATAGACATGTGGCCTCCTGAATGATTCATCACAAGCGACTGCATTAAGCCGTTTCAGTATTTAAAAGCAGGAAAAACCAGACTAGACAAGCTGAAGGCTTCTTACTTGCAGTCATATAGTATGTTTCAGTATAAGGTCACCTTGTTTTCCATAAAAATACGCAGAAAATTTTAACAAAATATACTAAGATACTAACGCAACAAAGCACTTTTTTTTCTTTACTTTGCGCTATTGTATATAGTTGTAATTGTAGAACAGAACACACACAAGTGAGACTATCTAGCAATAAACACTTTGATGCTGGAGGAATAGGATGATGGATGGTTAAGTCTGTATATAAAAATAGTGCCACTTTACCTGTTCTTTCAATTTTCTCCCCTTTTTAACACTGGAATTGACACACTCAATATAGAGGTCAATACATTTCCAGTTGTTCCTTTTGTGTTCTGCAAAATAACCTAATAAATCCAATAAGACCATTTAGAAAGAATACATAGAATGAAAGAAACCGAACGCCAAGTGTCTGAAAACTGCTATAAAAATACATTATATATATTATTTTATTATTATTATTATATTTGTAAAATTGCAGCTCCGTATATCTGTCAGATTTATAGGCCTAGGTAACAATGCGCCACTCGTTGAAGGTGGTACATATATTATTTTTATCAATTTATCTCTCAGTATTTGAGCGTTGAAGAGAAAGGATGACCATATACTTGAACCAGCAAGCAATATAATTGTTTAATGGGCACAAGGGTTTTTTTTCCCAATGCATGTTAGATAAACCCAAGTGGATTTTTCCATAAAAAAAACAACAACATTTTACGAAGCTCCTTTTCGGTTTGTACGGCAACAACCTATCAGTGCCTGTTTTTGTTGTCTTACAGCTTTCAGCACTTTAACCATCACTTCTCCGCTCTTGTGCTTGGGTTAAGCACAAAAATTATGTCCAAAATACTTTTTCCAGGGCAAGTACAGCTTCCTTTAGAAACATGCTTATTTTTCTATATTTAACTTTTTATTAATTATATAAACTTTCAGTCAGGAATTCAAATAGCGATCATTCATGCAAAGCATGGGGAAACCAGGCTGTATCGATATTCAGGAAATCTCCTGAAATTGTAATTACACACTTTAGTATTCTAGACTTTTACTCCAGTATATGTATTAGTTCTTTGTTTTTTCCATACACATGGAAGCAAATATCTCTCATTTACACTTGAGAGCTATCACTTTTGCATGTGTGTAATTCAGCAGTGAAAAAAAATAAAAAAAACATCTAAAATTGTTTTCTCAGATTTCACAAATAACTGATTATTGCATAAAAAGCCAAAAGTGTGTGTGCATATATATATGTATATACATACATACGTCATAATACATATTAGTAGCAATAGCATTACCTATTATATTACATTATAGAAAATATTGTGTAAATCTGCCATAAAACAAGAAAACCAATTATTTCTGGCATGGATCAAAGTCCCGAAGCAATGCAGAGAAGGAAACAGAATATGCTCTATTCCTTTGTGCTGTAGGGGGGGGTCTCCTAATCATCACATTAGAGTAACCCAGGGTGGTATTAGCCTCGGTGTTCTCAGCAGTCTCAGTATTGTTAAACCTATTACTATAATTGTTAAAATCCTATTTTTAAATCATCATAAATAGCGAAAAATGGGAAAAAAGCTTTCCACTTGTAATGCCTCAAAACTTTTTGGACTCGATCTTCTGGTTTTGAATAACCTTAAGCCTGTCCCATCCTCATGCCTCAAATCACTCATGGTAACGTCGACCATATCTGCAAGAAGGTTGTTCTTCATCCGTACTACACAATAAGGCAACGTTCAGTCGCATAGCCCCCAAACCCATTACACTCTCACCTTAGAAGCATTTCTAATCTTTGAGCTATAGTTATGTCTTCTCTTTCTTGAACTCGTATCTATGTGTTTTCATTTCTTTTAGTTCTAGTTTTATTTTTTTTAAATATACATATATACTCTCTATTCCCAGAAGCAACTACTTAAATCAATAAAGGGGGATATTTTATTGCTAGTAAGCAATAACCCTTAAAAACAACTTGGTCCTGCAATTTCTGTTTCTCTGAAATACACTCGATTGGGTCCCTAGATATACATAAAACTTGCTACCCGACACTCTTTCCTCGCGTTCTTTCCTTTAAGTGATAACTATTTCCATATCGACATGTTAAGAATACAATGCTTTTCCCCACTAAACACTTAGGGGTAGATTTCCCCAAGGTAAGTGGCCCAATTCATACATAAATCACTCCAAAGCAGACCATGCCTGTCCTGGGATTTTCTAAATGGTCCTAGCACTGATGATGTATCTCTCATTTTTGTATGCATTAGAATTTTATGTACTTCACTTTTTACACACTTGAGATCGGAGACTTTCTTCTCTCTGGCTCTCAACCTTCCTTCTTTTTAACCCCCTATCTTAGGATCTTTCAGAAACCTTAATACAGTTGAGTGTGATACATCAGCTGATATTGACTACTTTTGTATTATTCAAAGCAAAATTCTACTTAATGTGTGAAAAGGACTTGGCGATAAAAGGTTTGTAACAATAGTTATGCAGTTTTAGAGAGAAAAAAGTTTAAAACATAGTAACAATTTTATACATTTTAGAATGCAGGGTTTTTGTCTATTAATTCAGTTCTCCTTGAAATAGTCAGATATTTGACCATCATTGATAGGTTAGATGCATGTCTAATTTGGTCTAATTAGAAACTGCGTAATGATTTTCGAAAAACATCACTTTCTGAGTAGTGAGTACCCCCCAGGGAGCACACGATCTTTTGATGTCCAGAAAGCATAATTGATCCTGTGATAGAATTGCTTTTGGGTGGGAGGCACAGAGTAGACAGTTGGTGGAATGATACGAGGAGTCCGACAAGCTATGTTTTACTCTACCTCGTGCACTTTAATGTATACGATAGCTAAGTGGTCCTTGTATATATTTGTGATGCCCCCCTAGCAACAGCTTAAGGATTCCGTGGAATTATTCATTTGCCCCTTTCCCCTTCAAACAAGATAAACGGGCGCTATTTTTGATAACTTTTGTGTTAATTTCCCTGAAACATAACATCAGACATACCAGAAATGTTTGAAAATCAATTGATGATCACAAAGGTGATCGTGTTTATGAGTATCGGACAGAACAGCGGCAAACATTTTGGGGCAGTAAAATCTCTTTAACTTAAGTTTTAAACTAAACAAAATATCAACACGATTAAAAAAAGAAAAAAATTAGAACTTCTTATAAAATGACGCAGTTTACCATCTTTATACAAATGTAACAAAAGTCACTAGAAAGCTAATCCATAAAAATGACACCTCCAGATCTCGTTGACACCCTAGTGGCTGCCTTGGACTAGGACCGCAACAAGAACCCAGCGATGGGAATCACCGGGTCCTGTCTTGGTCTAACCATAGGCTGGGTAGGGTAATCAGCGATTCTTCCCATACCGACGACGTATGATGGAGCTTAGTGCCTCCTCTGTCATCGTTCTGTTGTGCTGCCACAGACCTCTAGGAGGTAGTTTTGATCCTTAATCTGCCAGTAATTCCATGACGTTGAAATGATATAAGACTTTAAATAAAGTGTTCTAAGCCAATAACAATATATGATGATGTTTTGGAATCTGTAAAATTAGTAAAATGTTAGACACCTTGTTGAATATTACTATTAGATTATGAAACTTAATAGACAGTTTTCAGAAATTGTATGTGTACAAATTACAAAAAACAAACTAGACAGATGGAATGGTAGGTTTCACCAAAGATCTGACCGGCAAGAATGCGCTGTTTATCCACCATAGGTCCTGGGTTGACAAAAAGGTAAGAACCTTCAAAGAAACGTTAGAACAAGAGGTCATACTCTACAATTAGAAGGTCAGAGGCTTAGAGGTAAGTACGCCAGAATAATGCAGACAGGTCCGCCGAGAAAGAAAAGTGTTTCTGCACCTCACAAACTCAAATTGCAAATCCATCTGCATTATTCGGGCCTCTGAGTACTTCTGTCAAAGGGCGAAGCCACGGGGACAGCCTCTCTCTATTCCTCCAACCGGGGAAACGGGTATGCACAGAAGCTCTGTCCTTCTGAAGAAGAGCTCCACGAATTTTGGTTAACGCGGCTGATACCTGAGAGAAGCGGGCGAAGAAAGAAGACAGAAGAACAAGGAGACAAGAGAAGAAGTGGAGACAGGGACACGGAAGCTGTCTGCAGAGAAGGTAGACAGACGTTGAAAGAGTGTGAGAGAGCATGCGTAAGAGCGAGTGAGAATGAAAAAAAAGAAACAAAATAACAAAAAAATATTTTCAGCTCTCTGCTTTTTTTCAGTTTGTTTCATTGAGGATCCCTCCTCGTTTCCAAACATTAGTATGAATTAACAAAATTGGCAATTTCCACTAAATATATTATATTTATATATATATACACACACACATACTTCAGGTCAGTAAACAAAGTTATATATATATTTTTTTCCCCCTTTTTTTAATTATATGCTCAAAACAATTTTATTCCCATTTAAATGCGTCATATAAATATACCTCACTGTATCCAGACTATATTCGGATCACTAATGGGAACATTCATCTTGAAACGTTTCCTGCAAAGTGAAAATTCTCCAGTATTAGGTCTAATTTCAAGATGTTTTGAGAGCATTTTGCTTCTTGAAATTTAGAAGATGCTCTAGAATACAAGATACCGTAACGTTAAAATAAATACCAGCGCAAATGGATACCAACTTATTTATTAACGATTCGTATTGATGGCGTGGAAAGTTGCCAGAAGTTTTATGTCCTTTCATCAAAAATGAGATGGAGCCTATTTGAAATGTTTTAATTGGTGGAAGAGAAATGGATTTGCTTTTATCAAATCAATATTACTTAGGCCAAGTATCAATTAAACTGACAGGGATTCTCCTGTCGAATGAAATAGAGGGTTTAATTACATCCCATCCCCTGGTACAAGCTAGATTATTGAGGAGGGGAAAAAAAAAAACTAAAATAATGTATTGAAAGAAGGGGTTAGCCGAGAAACGTAGGGTGGGCTTTATTAGACGGAACCACAACTGGCTGGAAATGTATTCAAGATCTACGTAGGTCTTTAAAAGCTCAAGTTTTTGTAAAATTTGAAATTATTAGAACAATAATGGATTAATTGCGTTAATTGCGGTTTGATCCAAAGAATTATTAAAAAGTCTTTTTTTCAGATGGGCTGAAAACATAAATCAAATTATTTTTCAAATATTACTCAGCTATGGTCTATTAATGAACAATTTAAGGTCCTTAAAGAAGATTTTTTTTTTTGTTTTGTTTTGGTTTTTTTACACCCCAGTCTCGGGGTCTCTGGGTTAATATTCGGATTACCGGAGAATCTGTTAGATTGTCTCCATTTCTGCGCAGCCGAGTTCGGAGATGATCGCAGTAAGGTCAATGTTCAGAATCGTACGGTTGTGATACTAAAAACCGAAGCGTCGGATCAACTTCCATTAAGCGACACAGATAAGAACTCCACATTCTATTAATCTCTGCGCATCAGAATCCATCCTCTACCCTCGCTTAAGTAAGTGGCATCACGCAGCTCTGAAGTGTGCGGCTGATTGGAGGGGGAGGCCGACAAAGAGAAAATAATTAGTTAACCCATGCAAGGACTCAAGCCCAACATATTCTATTCATTTATGAAATAGGACCTCTAAGTGCTGGTGTACAGCATCAATAGTAGTATACCAAAAATGTTCTACCTACATTTTTCCCCAAAACCTTTTTAAAAATGCTTAAATTATGTTCTATTCTTGTACTGTATACATCTTATACTTATTATTGTTTTAAAATAATGTAGTGTTTTCTGTATGTACTTGTTCAGAACTTTTCAGCTGGGCATCTTACTTTGTCCCCTCTGCACTGCTCTGGATTTCAGTTGTGATACACCGGTGGGGGGGGGGGGACCATTTTTGGGGCGTTCATCTCTCATAAAAGTCCACATACATAAATAGCTACGTCCGAGTCTTTACATCAGGAAAAACAGGCAGACTAGATGGGCCGAATGGTTTGCCATCGAATTCTATGCTTTTATGGTAAATATTATATGTAAAATGTTACATTGGATTTCAGCTCCTCTGCCAGTCACGTGACCCACTGAGAATTTATTGCTAAATCCCAAGGAAGATTAAGTACAGACTGCCAGCACTGAGTTGGCAGAGAGGAAGCCCATTCCTGGATCTTTCTAATAAATAATCAATATGACAAGAGATATCTAGTGAAATCTTTATTACATGCAATTCCGCAATCCATATAGCAATCGTGCATTTCTTGTAATGTTTGCGTGTGTTTATATATATATATATATTCGGATTTGTACGAATTGCAAATTTACTGAACTTTGGTAAATTCTGCGATTCTGAGCAAAAAGCTCAGAATTTTCATCTGAAATACATGGGTCCCCATTCACTCACACTTTCATTCTTGTTCACGCTCACGCTCTCTAAATGTTTCGCTACCTTCTGTGCAGACTACTTCCGATTGGAGAGACTAAAGATAGCAGAGAGAAGAGAAAATAAAAGATTAAGAAGATGCGGAAGTGGTCAGCAGAGAAGGAAGAGAAAACATTTAGAGAGTGTGAGAGCGAGTGAGAGTGACTGGTGACCAGACAACAAATTCCATCACCGAATTTAGAATGCCCCTGAATTTTCAGCCAACCTGAATGGACAGGGAACACAACTTGTTGCCCGAAATCAAGTGGGCCAGAAACGGATCGAAAAATTCAAGCCAATAATTTTTGGCCCATTTGCACATGCCGGGTGTAAAGTTTTAAAAAAATTATCTTATTGCCATAGCAACCAATGGGACAGTTATAAAA